>REGM01000117.1:694029-716651 GCA_004194415.1 Aurelia aurita | reverse complement strand
AAAAAAAAAAACCCCCTTTGGCCCAAGCCCCCCCCCCCCCCCCCACGGATATCAAAATGATAATATTGGCAAATACATTATTTAATGGTTGAAATGTTCAAATTTGATATAAAATCTACCTGACTGAAATCGGCCACTCCTTTCTGAAATTATGAGCGATTTTCTGCAGAAAGCCCCTTCAAGAAACCTTCAAAACAGGCCTAAAATTACGAGCAAATTTTCCAAATATTTCTGCCTTACAGCAATGATTTTAGCACTTTTTAGCATGTGTTATCTTCTTGGGAGGAAAAAATCATCCGGGATATATTGTTATGCTCCCAGGGTGACACTTGCATTCTCCCAAAGGGATAGCACGTGCAAAGCAAACGTATGTAAAACCATTGCCGTAAAGGCAGAAATATTTGGAAAATTTGGTCGTGATTTTATGCCGTTTTTGAAGGTTTCTTGGAGTGGCTCTCTTGAGAAAATCCTTCATAATTACAGAATGGAGTGGCCGATTTCAGTCAGGTAAAATTTAAAATTTATCTGAGAATGTCCACTATTAAACAACATATTTACCAATATTATTGCCTCGATATCCAGGGAGCAATTTCCTTTCAAACGGGGATTGTTTTTTCTGACTCACCCAGCATGAGACAGCAACTAGTCTTGTGTTTGTCCCGTCAATAATTTTACATAATATGATGCACAGTTTATGACTCAGGGAGTCTTTGAACGGTTGTTGATTGCTAATTATAGTGATTGCTAATTATATCTATCTGTTTGTTTGTTTGTTTGTAGCATTCCAATCTTCATCAGAGCCAGTAATACAAAATCTAGAAACATTGCAGAACTGCATTGACTTCCTTTGGAATGGAACAGGTATGTTATGGAACTAAATAACTTACATGCATTTTATGTTTGAGAATCATAAACATCATATATATACTGTGATCTTTCAGTGAAAAAACAAGTCATGAAGTTATCCAGTTTTGAGAAAAGTTTTAACCAAAAGTTATATGCTTTTGTTGATTGAGGCAAATATTGACCCAATGTACCGGGCGTCCCAAAAATTAGTATACAGATTTGGTCAAGCCTAACGATCAGAATTTAGCATGAATCAATCCGAAATCATTTTTAAAACATTACTCGATAGTTAACTTGAACATAGATACCTTGTTTGTTGATATTGGTGCTTTGAGAGTAGAGATATAAATCTTCAAAAGACAAATTTTCCACCACCTCACAACCAGAGCTTTGGCGTTTTGGCCTAAGCAAATTCTTAAAGCACAGCGAATAAGTTAACAATAGACTTGGACAAATTTGAACCAGGAGGAGAAAAATTAGGAACTGCACAACAAATGCGTTTCACAAAATATAATTTATGTGAATCTGATCATCAAGGGAGCTCCAAAGTAAATTTTATTCATTTTAAATGAAACAAATTGTGGATATTGCTTAGGCCAAAACGCCAAAGCTCTGGTTGGGAGGTGGTGGCAAATTTGTCCTTTGAAGATTTATATCTCTACTCTCAAAGCACCAATGTCAGCAAACAAGGTATCTATGTTCAAGTTAACTATCGAGTAATGTTTTAAAAATGATTTCGGATTGATTCATGCTAAATTCTGATCGTTAGGGTTGACCAAATCTGTATACTTTTTTTGGGACACCCTGTAGTAGAATATTCCATACATCGATGGAGAAAGTCTCTTCACATTGAGTTTAGGTGGGGAAAGTTTTCTTGTCTCAGAACCCTATTACTACGTAAAAACGATGCCTGCGTTTTTATTGTGGAAACCATGTTCACCAATTTAAGTCTTGCATTTTTTAGGAAGCAGAAGAAGTAGGAGGAAGATTGACGATGTCATCGATCTATTCAACTCGACGTACCAAAGACTCGAAACTGAGTCCGTTAGACACGCAATGGTATGTAAAATTACTGACAATTTTTTTAATTACCAAACTCTTTGCAATCTCTGCGACAAGGAGGAAGTAGACCAAACGGCTGAATTTAAAACGGAACACTAAGACTACCCTCACATGAGCAAACTCAGACCGGTCTGAGTTTCAGATCGGGGTAGTGTCTGCTAATTTGCCTCCCCCTCACATGAAAATTTTCAAACCGGTTTGAGTTCAGCTGACTTACTCTGCACATGCGCATTTCACAAAATCTTTCCTGAACATAAACAAACATGGCGCCAATCGATGCACATTTTTGAGAAAACGAAATCAACTTAATTCTCAAGGCACCCACCACAAGTCACAACGACAGGGAGGTAACATCAAATGTTCACAAATGGTCGCATTGGTTAGTGAAAATGGCCTAATATTACTGAATGTGGGAGATGCAATGAGTGGCCTAATGTGAGAGATGCAATGAGTGGCCTAATATTATTATTATTATTATTATGAATTTATTACAGTGTCTATGTATTTAGCATACTGTGCTAATTGGGGACACTAATATTATAACTGAATTTGAGAGATGCAATGAGCAGCCTAATATAACTGAATTTGAAAGATGGAATGAGTGGCCTAATATAACTGAATGTGAGAGATACAATAATATTTTCAATATATAAAGCCTACATACCTCTTCTTCACTCCAGGATTGGCCTTCGCCATGCTTTCAGAATCACGTATGAAAATTCAGTTCAGTTCAGTTCATCATCATTTTAAAATTCCACTACATACAATATCATAAACACACAAAAAAAACTAAATCAAATTTAACTAAAATACAACCAATGATACAAAATAAATAAACTAAGGATGGAATTACAATATTGTACGCAGGGAATTTCTTGAGGAGGAGCTCTCTCAGTAGTTAAACTAATCGAGGAGAGAAAATTGGCGCCAAATTCCCCAGATCCATCCCACAATGCAATTCGCACTTGGTTTGAGAATTCATTTCGCCCCGAAACGAAAAAAATTTCTGCTCACATGAAAATTTCAGGTCGACCTGAAAACTCAGACCGACCTGAGAGAGCGAAACGAATTTCAGGTCGACCTGAGTTTCATTTCGCCTTCGTCATGTGAGCACTTTAAGGGCTTCGACCGTAGACCGAAACGAATTTCAAACCGATCTGAAACTCAGACCGGTCTGAGTTTGCCCATGTGAGGGTAGTCTAACTGGCACTATTTGAAAACGGCTTCTTGTGAAAACGATCGAAACGGAACAACTTTCGATGCTCTTCAAACGAGTCCGATTGTTTCTGTTGGAAATTCGATAGATTTCTTTGGCGTCAAATTCCAGCCTCATCGTCGCAGTGGTTGCAAAGAGTTTGGTACCGTCACATGTTCTTTCGTTTTCAAATTGTGCAGTATCGTATGAACATAGTCTAAATGAAATTTATCATTGAAAGAAAGCAAAGACAAGACCGTAAATAGGTACAGTTAACAAAATCGCCAACAGAAAAGGGTTGTTTTGATCATGCGACGGTATCTATGTTGTGTGTTAATTTATCGATGCATTCTCTAGATTGAATTAAATTGCAAGGATTTTTGGAAGGACGACAAAGTTTTCAAATTGGATGGAAACAATCTTAGCAGGTTTTATTTATGAAGAGGGTATAGAGGCCCTCCCAGTGGGGGGGGGGGGGTGGTAGAAGTTATTTTTCTGTTTGTTCTCTTGTACCCTGTAAGATGAATAAGACAATTCATCAATTTGTTCCCTAAAAATTTGATTTTTTACAAATTTGTTCTCTTGTTCCCTAACTATTTTCACTAACGTTCCCTTGTTCCCAGCTTAACACTTCCGAACATCCCCGGTTCTCTAAACCCCTGGAAGGGCCTTGGTATCATTTCGTCGATTTGAGATTTGAAGCACGCTATAACCAGAACTGCCAAGCAACTATGAATCTCAAACTCACTACAATCTTTAATAGTTTGGGAAACAATGGTTGCAAATTTCCTAAATCTTTTCCGATACATTTCCATGAAGTGGCTTCTTCGGTCTTGTTATTTGTTTCATCGACATCTACATATGTAATCAGCAACCTCAATGCTGAGGGCTCCGCTTATTTAATGCGATTGGTCTTTGCGTGTACAGCCTTTAGATAACTGTTGGTTGGAATTAGAAAAAGAGAAAACAATTGAGGGTGGTGTATAACTGAGCCTATGTATATGCAGGGCCCAGGGGGGATACTCCCCAACTTTCAATACGGGGGGGGGGTCCGTGTGACAGATTCAATCATTCGTATGCCCCGTACTTTAGTGTTCATCCGTTAATATATAATGCAATAAATAACCACATTTGGGGTCTCCATGACCCAGAATAAAAATAAATAACAATATTTGGGGTCTCCAAAGCATTAGACTCAATATTTAGGGGTCAGCAAAGAAATACTGGCATGGACCCCCCCGTAATGAAAGTTTGGGAGTATCCCCCCCTGGGATGCAGGGACCTATGTTTTGCAAAGAAAGATCGTCAGTAATTTTAACTCTCTTTGCTTTTTATTTAATTGTTTATTTTTATTTCAGGATGCAGCAAATGCCGTCTTTACTCGAGCGATGCAAACTGCATTGAAAGAGCCGCATTTGGTACGTAGCTTACACAGTTTTTCCGGGCACTTCAGTATCATATATTGTATGATCTTTGATTTACAGTGACAATCGAATTAGTACTTTTGTTTTTCTATAAAGATAGCCTTGAAGACCGATATATAAATTCAGAGGACCCATTCGGATATTGTAAGACGTGCCATGCTTTGAACATGGTTTAGACTCATTACATAAGTCTCAGTATCGCTCATTGAATTGGATGATTAAAAATATTGAACGATACAAGGAATCACGTCGTAAGTCGAAACATTGTTCTGTCTTTCTAAGTTATCTTCCAGTTTAGCACTACCAGTAGCTCTTATTTAACTGTTCTTTTTGGCAGAGAAGACCAGCCCTTGGATGCAAGGCATTTATGGATAATCTCAAGGTTGCGATAGAGGTAATTCTATTTTGAAACATGACCTTTAACTGACAGGTTTGAACATTCTTGTACCAGTTTAACAATAAACGTGATCAACTCATTTATCGTTGAGCATATATTATTTTTTCGGTTCTTAATTCTACTTCAATTATCTTTGATAATTCACTATGACGTAGAAACTAGAATGCAAGCGATTGCTCTCTTACGAATTCTTCAAGTCATGCTGACTTTGGAGTGGCGGTGGTGGGTTCTTGTTCTTGGGACCTGTTTTGGGCACTGAGCCATTCCTCTGCAGTAGCTGTGGATTTGAGTTTTTGTCCAGGACATGTTCTGTGGGGTTGGGTTCGCTGCCGTCATCCTAGGGTTGCTTGCACAAAACGCATCTTTTGAAATTATACTGATTGCAGAAAATATAGCTTTTTAACATAGGGGGTGCTCTCTCCTCGATTAATCTATCTACTAAGAGAGCTCCTCCTTTAAGGAATTCCCCACTTACAGGTTTCATATATTTTCCTTCTTAGTAAAATTGTAGATGTTGTGGCTGGTACCTTTTGTTCTATATTGTTACTTGCATTGTAGTTAGTCTATTTTATATTGAAACTTGTATGTTGAGAATTTTAACATAAAATGAAACTGAAACTGCAAATATCAGTTCGAATGTCAGCTATCAAATTCCTACCTATGACGTTGAGTTTTGATGATGTTACGAATAATATTTTTGTCTTTTAGTCATATGTTATGCATGGACTGTATAAAAGGACGTTCAAAGGCCTGTGTTCCTTTCTTGCCAAGGAGGTAAGCATTTGCAGAAAATTCAATATACTTTCATTTTCCTTAACTCTTTAGACAGGATAATTAGCTGTTTGGCATGTGCAAGGAGAATTAGCTGTTTAGCATGTGCATAGTAATTCAATAAAGTGGATCTCCGTACACTGCTTTCAGGAACTCTTAAATTTTTCACAGCTCCATAATTTTCCATCGTGTAATTTTCGTTCGTCTCGTACTATTTCAGGACTCAGAATTAAATAAAATAACACGAAATCTTGCAGACCTTCAAGTCAAAGACCTTGGCGTGAAACAACAGCTCTGGTAACTTAATTGTTTATTTGCTTTGAATTAATATCCTTTGAAGCTCAATTTATATCAAATCAACGACATTAATACAAAAGGATGAAATTCTTTGGAAATTTATTCTAAGAGACAGACATCTTTGCTGCATGGCAAACACATGCATTTATTTAGATCGATTAATCACAAGCTCCTTCACTAACTATATCAAATTTAATAGAAAAGGTTTAAAAAATTCTGGCAGAGCTTTCGAACTCATTTAAACACAGTGACAAGATTTACATGAATTAAAGACTCTGCGCTAACCAGCAGCCTCTGCGCAGTGAAGCTATACCATAATGCAGTTTGTTCAATCCCATCTTGCAATTCTAGAACGTCTTCACCTTGTGAACTAATTTTAGAATGCCAATACGACATGTTTAATCTTTTTCCATGCCGAGTTTCCTGTCAGCTATATGCATGAGAAATGAGAACAAGCTTTTCCTTCTGATAACAAAACAAATCACTACATCAAGTTTCTAACTGATAAAGCTTTTAATATTGACAAAGCCAAAGAGTCCGAAATTAGAAATTCGATATTTCCCTTTCTCCAATTTTCAAAGGGGCCTTTGCAACCTGCATACCTTGCACGTGCCATCTATTTTTGTCGGAAAAGAATGTTGCTTATTTTGTTTCGCAAATAATGCACGCAAAGGCAGCTGGTTAGCGCAGAAGAGTCTTTAATCATTTAATCATATTGGAAATATACGTGACGTTGATTCGATACAGAGCAAATATTTTCTGATTAAGTGATAAAGGGATACCACAACGTATCCAATTATTGTAGGAAAAAATGAATATTTTCCGTCACTATTTTTCTTGACTAATTTTCGTCTAATTCTCGAATTATTTTTGACAGTTTCAGTTATTTTTACCATGATATATAAATAGATAGATAATGTGCTTTTAATAACTGTTTTACGCGACGTTATTAGAAAAAAGTAAGCCAAAATCTCGATTAGAAAACAAAGCTAAGTAAAGATTACAAAGAATCTGAAAGTTTAGCTGTCACTGAGGACGAAGATTTAGGATTCCGTTATCTCTTCAAACGGATTTATGGTACGATTTCAATTTAGGTCGTTTCAACGTTTTCAGGTCACACAGGACAATACTGAAACTACTCTCGTATTTTATCAATAGTTTGATTTTTCATACAAAGACTTATATTTCGGGGACGGGCTGACACTTGACTAAATGTAGTTGAGTGATTGTTGGACTAGCGCCGCGTTGATCCGAGTTCGAGTCCTGTTTGGTGCAGTAATTTTGATTTTTTCACGTGAATAAAAACATTTAAAGACATGTATTGATTTAATTTCATGTTGTTTATTTTAGCAAGAACATTCCACGAGCAAAAAAGATAGTTTCGAATCTGAACAGGGTTAGTTTTCTCTCTACTTGCATCTTCTTCTGCTCTTATTATTTTGTCAAAGCTTGAATGCCATTCTCATAGTTATTCCTGTGTTTCGATGTTTTTTTTTTCAATTTGCGGAGAGGTCAAAGTCTCATGCTGTCACGAAAATGCTTGAGCTGCTGTCTAATACCCCATTCACACTGCAAGTTAAACCAGCTTAAAATAAACCAGGTTATTGAATGCTGCGTTCTAATTGGTCGATCCAACAAATCGAATGCATTTGATTGGTTGAAATTTAACCTGGGCTAGATAAAGCTGGTTTAACTGCTTCAGTGTGAATGAGGTATAAAGAGTTTCCTTTCGACAAGTGACATTTTAGCGTATGCCTCAATACAAAGCGTATCCCGCCACATCATCATCATCACTTATATTTGAGTACTAGTTCTTAGTCCTCCAGCGGTTGCCCGGCATAATGCAGTTGTAAGTTTTTGTTTATAAGATTTCGGTACACACCTATGTCACTAGCAATGTTTATTACATTTTCTTCTTTCATACCAATGTCTTAGGTTAACTTTGGGTGTCCGCATTTTTTCTTGGTCTCGCGTATTGCTTGCTGGAATGCCTGTCATGCTGGGATTTCCTCCGGCAGAGTCCGCCACAAGGACTACTTAATTTCAAAACACGAAGGCAAATGATTGCTAAATATGCAAAAGGCATTATTAGATACCGCAGGGCTCATTCCGATATGCAAGTGTTGATAATTTCGTTCTGGACTTTTGTCATCATTGTACCATCAAGTTGCGATTTGATGGTGCTAAACTGATGAAAATCTATGATATATATGGGTTAGACCCACTGCATGGTCTGCATGGTTTGGTGTGGAACTGCCAGTCCCCTTCTTTTCTTTAACCTTATATTGTCTCTTTTTTGTATCTTTTCGCTTGGAAGTTGGATTTGTAAAATTGTTAAGTACCGTTTTTGGTGGAGGCCAGATGACATTGTGTCTTCCTACGCCAGGAACGGTACGGTATTTGTACATTTTTATTAGTTAGTTTTAATTTATTTTGAATGGAAGAAAAAAAATTTCGTTCAAGAAGATCATACAATTTGACATTTCTTCTTCAGTTTTCAACCCCATTGGAAAAGCTCTACGTATTGAAGCTGACCGTCATGACAGTATCAGAAGTTCAAGGTACATATTTAAGCCTTCTGTCTTGCAACTAAATTATCCATATTTTTCAAAATTGATTCGTATAGTCTTGCAACTAAATTATCCATACTTTTCAAAATTGGTTCGTATCAATCTTCTCTCAACAACTGAAAGAAATTGTACGTATATTGTTCAGTGCAGCATTGCCTCTCTGTACACGATATTCACATTATGCGATTAAAAAAACTTTTAGATTAAAGTGAATCAACGGAGCTAAGTGGAGGTCTATAAATAGGAGATACAAAACTCCTAAGCACGCTATTGTTCCTCTGGCTAAACAATATCCACGCCCGTGTCGAAATCATCAAATACAATAGTCTAATAATAGAATACCCAGACCCCTTCCGCGCGGGGCTTTTATATCCTTTGATTCTCTTTAACTAGTCTTCTGAGCTAGCTTTAGTGAACTAAGCTAGATGTTGATTTCAAAACGCACTTCTACAGTAAAGGTAAATTGACGCTGTAATTTTTATGTAAATTTTTGTTATTTGTGGTACTTTGACGCTGCTGTAGTTTATTTTCATTCCGAGCAGATTAATCTGTAGTCCATGTTGAGTGGCTATGATTCTAACCTGAAAGTTTTGCTATAGACAGTGAAATTTGTCTTTTCTTAACAGCAGATTCTTTCATTTGTAGATCAATCTGATGCGATAACTGCTGATGATCTGTTGCCAGTTCTTGTCTTCTTAGTTGTCAAATCGGAAATTCCAAATTGGTATGCTGGATATTCATATTTTTGCATGGCCTCCAAATCTTTGGTATCTTTAAAAAACATTACACGGATGGTTAATGCATCTTCTGTTTGATTTATTGGCTTGAAAGGAACTTCAAGTACTTTGCTATAATCCTATTTGTAGCATTTCTGATACCTTGATTATTTTCAGAATTACAGCGTCTTCTTTGCTTGGGCCAGTTTTGAGAATGTGACGTCATGAAATTGCTGAATCGTAAACTAGAAAAGCTACAGATTTCTGCTCACTACCATATTATAGACCTCCATAAACTATGGCTTTCCTGAAGATTGTAGCGTTTTTCGTATTTTAATTTAGGATCTACGATAATTTTGATTTTTTTCAAAACTTTTCACGAGTTCTTACAATAAAAAAAAACCGCTGTTATTCTGAAAAGAATCAAGATATTAGAAATGTTGCATATAGGATTATAGCAACGTACCTGAAGTTCCTTTCAAGCCATAAAATCAAACGAAGGAAGCATTAACCATCCGTGCAATGTTTTTCAAAGATTTGGAGGCTATGCTCATATTTCTATGCTTTGTATCAGCGTAATTACATTACCAAGGTCCCTTAAATTGTGGATTTTACAGTATGCATGACTAATCGCTTTTTGAAAGATCCAAAAAGATTTTATTTGAATGACAACATCTTGTCAAAGGACGAGCTTTCTTTGAGTGAAAATGAAATGAAAATGAAAAATATATAGTATAACAAATACTTCAGCTGCTAGTTTTTGCTAATTTTTTTTGTTTTAAGTTGTATCAATTTTAGCACAGTCTGTACTGAGGAATGCTCCATTTCATTAAAACAGCTCTCTTTTGAATGGAGATCTCTGTATGGCTCGAATTAGATCTCAATTTAAACCGGTTTTAATCTTGTTACGTCCTCTCTCTAGGCTAGCCAACCTTACATACATGTACAATTTTCATTTCTCGAAATCAAAGAACGACGAATTTCAGTGAGTACCTTACTTCGTTATCCAAGCCATTGACCAATTTTAGCCACTTTAATAGTAGCCACCTAGGATTTACTCGTGTTGCAAAGGCTATGTTGAAATTCTATTACATTGATAAAGATATTGTTATTTGCTGCTCTTGATCTGTTAATAGGTAATATTGAATAACTCAATTGATATCAAGTATTTAAGATACGATATTGATGTTTTGCAGATTTTATTTATCATCGATTGAAGCAGCCACTGAATATGTCAGGAGTAAACGACTGAACCATTTAATTGGCCTAAGCCATGCTCAGGTATGGATTATTTGTTTGGGTTACTTTTTATTGAAGTTGTGGCGCAGTGGTGTAATCCTCTGACTTTGCAGCCAGAGCAGTGGTGTAATCCTCTGACTTTGCAGCCAGAGCAGTTGTGTAATCCTCTGACTTTGCAGCCAGAGCAGTTGTGTAATCCTCTGACTTTGTAGCCAGAGCAGTCAGGTGGACAGAGTTCGATCCCAGGTAGAGCCCCACCATTTGAGCGTCATGACAAGGGTTGCGAACTTGATTAGGTCTGCTCTACTTCTGCGATCCCAGCGCTTGGCGCAAAAAACGCAACTTCACCTTCACCTATTTCTTCTTTCACAGTCTAAATTCGTATGGCTAGTTGTCAACGTCATCCTTTCATATTTTTAAGTGCTATTAAACTATTGTTTGACGAAACCCATTTGTCACAAAAGTTAAAACGCTACTTTTCATCTTCTACAATACTTAGTCACGTTTATTAATGTTATATCATTTTAGAGACAAAGCTCATTGGGAGAACTGTTTCAAAGACTTGATAGTACTGAACGAGCACAAGGACCTTCGCCAGTTGAAATTCTGTTTGAAGTACGTTAAGCATTCATTTCAATTTATATGTTTAGGAGAATACAAAAGGGCCATACAAGTTTTGTTATTTTCGTGTGCCAAACCTTTTTACGACGAAATTTAAAGTTTTAGAATGTGCTGCAATTTTTTTCGTGAAATTGTATCCGTTCCCTCCGTCCGCTCCTATTTCCTGCCTTTCAGAAAGCTTTGTTGATTTACAGTTGATAATGCAGGGCAAAAAGAGGGGACAAAAACTTTTGTAGCAGTTTATGGTAATGTATTATAATAAAAACATGTCTTTGACTTCATTTTCATATCCAAAGTGTCAAGTAACAGAATTATGACTAATTATTTCCAAATTTATAGGAAATCAGAAGTGGTAATTCTGAAAGTGTTCATCGAATGTTGAGTAAAGGCAAAGAGGCAAGCAAACCATTGAATGAGCAATTATGTCATCCTCTATGTTCATGTGATTCATGTGAAAAGTTACTAGCCAGGTGAGAGGGCGCTTTAAGAATTTATTTTCATGAATAGATTGTTATCCATGTTAAAATTTTATTTAGCCATCAGCTTTTTTTCATATATATCATTAAAACTAAAAACACAAAAATTGCATTACATTGTACCATCCATAGCAAAAAAAGACACAGGGTCACCGAGTTCCGGCTACGAATCACAGGGAAACCAGATTAACTGTTGATTTTTGTAGTTTTTGTTATTTGGTAATTTATTCTATTTTTGTATTAAATCAACCTCCTGTTATTTTCCGTGATTCTATTGTGCTGCGCAGCGAACTTCCACTGCCAAGGAGCGAAGGGAAGGAAACTGCGAAGGAGCGTTAGAATCACGGAAAATAACAGGAGGTTGATTTAATACAAAAATAGAATAAATTACCAAATAACAAAAACTACAAAAATCAACAGTTAATCTGGTTTCCCTGTGTACGAATGGTAATTACAATTTTCAACTTTGAATAAACTTCAACAAAAGAAAGCTCAAGTGCCATATAGGCTCATATCACAGGAAAAGCCATAAGCTCAATTTTGTGCCAGTGTGATTGATTTTAAGAGTACAGTTAAATCTGTGAAATAAAATTTCACAGTGAACGTTGTTTGTCTTAGTAATTTGGTAGTGACCGCAGCAAGTTGCAGTTTTCCTCCACACGATCCTAAGGAGCACGTCTACCGCTACAACCGAGTACAACCAAGAACTTACAAAGGAGGACTTCCAGGTTATGAATTTATCTCTTTGTTTTACTCTACAGCAAAAGGAACGATCCGATGGCTGTCACAGTATTCTCTAGGGATGATATGGGATCAACAGTTTTGCATCCAGCCGCAGAATTTGGTAATGCCTGATTTTTATTTTCGGTTAAAGTCATGTGGCTAGTCATTTTGTGGTTAGATATTGTTTTTAAAAGTTCATTATTTTGGGGTGCGATTTTTTTTCGCTGCAGATACGTAGTTGTATTCAAAGTTTGAAATGTAAGTGTTTGTTTTATTTCAAGTTAAAAAGGTATTTCAAACGCTTCGATTAAGTCTTCAAACGACAAATTTCAATGAGATTTTGAAGTTGATTTTTTAGTAAGGTATGACACAATGAACCGCTGAATTTATGTGTGGTAAATATAAACATGAACATCGTGGCTTTTTTCATTCCTTTATGTTTCATAACTTTGCCACTCTAAGTGTAGCAATATTTTCAAAATTTTGAAAGATAGGACTCTTAATTTTCTGCCCCAAAGCACAATTGTTGTGTGATGGGACTTTTTAGACTAACTTCATTTTTTTTCTGGTCCGTCTTATAGATCAAGAAACGTTATTATTCGACCTTATCAAGCTTGGCGCTGTTGTAAATGCTACAAATTATCATGGAAGTACCCCGCTGCATTTAGCTTGTTTGAGAGGACACAAGAAAGCAGCCGTTAGTATATGCATCGTTGTATCATATTTAATGCAATTGTGTCTTTTGCTACGTTGCTCTAGATTTTTACCTGTTTCCTTATTAATAAGAACTTGAAGATTAACTTTATTTGTCTAATTGCACAAAGTACGATCAAATGTAACACTGTATGTATTGCTTAAATTGATCTGAAACGTGATGGATTTTATCCTTCGATAATCAACTGAAATTTAATAAAACCGGTCTGTAGCATGACTTATAAGGTGTTTGTTAATTTCGTGCTTAAAATTTAATACCACACCTGCCAGTTTTGGCACAGGGGGTCCAGGCGGATCCCCTAGCGAGTTCCCTAGTTTTCGTTTCTTTGCTTCCCTGTGATCCGGATTATGAAAACAACACCTATGTAATTCGAGATCGGGTTACGTCATCGTTGCGGTTGAGCTGTTGTTGTTACAGTAAGCGATAAGAAATCATTACTGTAACAACAGCAGCTCGACCGCAACGATGACGTAACCCGATATCGAATTAGACAGGTGTTGTTTTCATAATCCGGATCACAGGGAAGCAAAGAAACGAAAACTAGGGAACTCGTTAGGGGATACGCCTGGACCCCCTGTGGTTTTGGTGCCTAGAAGGTTGCTATATTTATCTGGGGAGCTTAAAGGCTGCCATCTTTCCTGGACCAGATCTTTGAGATGAAAAGTATCGAAGGTGTAAATATGTAGATTATTACGTTCCTTGGCTTCTTAGAAGACAGCAAACGAATGAAACGTAAAGCATAGGCAAATTGAATGATTCTCCTTTTTGGCATTTTTTTTTCTCAATTTCCAGATTATGTTGATTCATTATGAAGGCAACATAAATGCAACAGATAATGATAGTAATACGCCAATACATTTGGCAGCTGCAAATGGCCATGATAAGGTAACTATTCAATTCTTTTGACTGAGATATTGACTGATTGGTTAAATAATTGATTGATTGATTTATTGATTGATTGATTGATTGAATGATTGAATGATTGACTAACTGATTGATTGATTGAGTGAATGACTGAATGAGTGAGTAAGCAAGCCCAGCGGGGAGGGCACTTGCTAGAATTTGAAGAGGAACTCTTTTTTTTGTATTCAGCCATATTTATTCCTTGGGTTTTGACGTTACAACGGCATAAATTTTGTAGACTTTGTAAAAACGTCAAGTGCTAAGAGAATGTCTGTAGCAGGCAGCATTTCATAGACAGGGATCACTGCTTCCAAGCGTACTTTCATGTTATTCCTTGGCTTGGTTTTATCATAATAGGTTGTTGAGGCGATGCTACTAGTAGATTCACACCATACCCTACATCTGAAAATAAATGCTGCAAATGAACATGGCGATACTCCGCTGCACATCGCTGCCAGATGGGGATATAGTAAGTTACACTTACTTACATAATATTTTGCTGGTTTGCAAGAACTTTTTTCTTCACATCTACATTAGTAAGAAGCAGATTATGGAAGGATCTTTTATATTTGTTTGGATCTTATCTTCAAGTTGCGAAACGAAAAGACCCTAAATCATACTACATCGATTCTCAACTGCAATGTAACTTTGATCTTAAAAAATGCAAATGGATCTATGTCAGATTGTTCTTGATTACCTTGGTGTTAAAGTGGCCTTTGTAACCGGCATGCTTTGTGAATACATCCTTTTGTGGTCTCTTTGTTGTTGCCATTTTCATGGTCTACGAAAATGGCCGCCAACAAAGAGATGTGGAATGCAATGTAAGCTGCAATGTATGCTGGAGAAGTGCAATTTATGCTGGTTGCATAGGCCCCTTTCAGATGAACAAACATAATTCAACTTATACCAAACAACATACCATGCCACTTTCTTTTTTTGATTAGGCAACTTGGTGGAAATTCTTATCGACCATGGCGCATCTGTAGAAGCTAGGAATAATAACAAGGAAACGCCGATACATTGTGCTGCTAATTCCAAGGTATGATATCTCCAATTTGAACCATTTCGTTAAAACAGGCTTCTCATTACTTAGGTTGTGAGTCAAATCATTTCATTTACAGATTTAAACATACCTGGTGTCCCAAAAAAAAGTATATAGATTTGGTCAACCCTAACGATCAGAATTTAGCATGAATCAACCCGAAATCATTTTTAAAATATTACTCTATAGTTAACTTGAACATAGATACCTTTCTTGTTGACATTGGTGCTTTGAGAGTAGAGATATAAATCTTCAAAGGACAAATTTGCCACCACCTCCCAACCAGAGCTGTGGCGTTTTGGCCTAAGCAATATCCACAATTTTTTCACTTAAAATGAATAAAGTTTACTTTGGAGCTCCCTTGATGATAAGCGTCACGTAAATTATATTTTGTGAAACGCATGTGTTGTGCAGTTTTTAATTTTTCTCCTCCTGGTTCAAATTTTTCCAAGTCTATTGTTGACTTATTCGCTGTGCTTTAGGAATTTGCTTAGGCCAAAACGCCAAAGCTCTTGTTGGGAGTCTGGCAAATTTGTCCTTTGAAGATTTATATCTCTACTCTCAAAGCACCAATGTAGCAAACAAGGTATCTATGTTCAAGTTAACTATGGAGTAATGTTGTAAACATGATTTCGGATTGATTCATGCTAAATTCTGATCGTTAGGGTTAACCAAATCTGTATACTTTTTTTTGGGACACCCGGTATGTATCTTTGTTATTCATTGGCAAAATATTGTCTTTTGTAACTATAGTTGCGATATCAGCATANTTGACTTATTCGCTGTGCTTTAGGAATTTGCTTAGGCCAAAACGCCAAAGCTCTTGTTGGGAGTCTGGCAAATTTGTCCTTTGAAGATTTATATCTCTACTCTCAAAGCACCAATGTCAACAAACAAGGTATCTATGTTCAAGTTAACTACCGAGTAATGTTTTAAAAATGATTTCGGATTGATTCATGCTAAATTCTGAACGTTAGAGTTGACCAAATCTGTATCCCTTTTTTTGGGACACCCGGTAGTTTCACCTTTTTTGTTGCATTGGATTGTTGTTAAAGATGACTCCATCTTTCAAAGCTGTTTATTTTATTTTACCGTTAGCAACTTCTTTACTTATTCTTCGAACGTAGAAACCAGTAGCTCAACTTAGTTAATATAGATGTAGATGAGGAAATTCACAGGTGGTTTAGTTTAATATTGTGTTTAAAATTGTATGAATTTTCTGCTATGATTAAGGGTTAATCCAGCTGCTTGGAGGTTAGAATCGTTGGTTTCTCTCTAAACGGTTATTAACGGTTCCATTTTCTTCATTCACCCTTAACTGAGAATTAAGGGCTTCTCTCTAAAGGGTTATTAACGGTATCTTGTTCTCTGTATCCAGATCCAGGAATTGCTCGTCCAAGCTAACACAGAAGAACCACAAGAAAGAAATTACATATATGTTCAACCAGCTGAGGTAAGAATTTTAAGCTCCCTGTACCTGTAATAAAACAGGTTTTTCAATTCATATCTTATACAGGGGTGGAAAGTATTCTTGCTGGGGGGGCTAAATGAGCTCTGAAAACCATTTTTGTTATTACATTAATGAAAAATCACTACACCCGCTACATTATACCACGGCATCTTGTAGCTTGTTTGTTTGTTTGTTTGTTTGTTTGTTTGTTTGTTTGTTTGTTTGTTTGTTTGTTTGTTTTTGTCTTCAATATTATCCTTCTCAATTCTTCCTTTTGATTTCCTATTCTTCCATTTTCTTCGTTCACCAAGCCTGAAGAAAGTCTGTGTTTTCTCTGAGCTATTATAGAATTAAGCTCCAGCTTCATCAAACTATATTATGACTCTAACACATAAGCACAGCTCTCTCGTTGTATTGCTACTCTTAAATCTTATATTGAAGTCATACCCTTAATTTGCTTCAACTTATTCAGTCCACAGATAATATCAGTGCAATGTTTTCTGGAGAGGTTGTTCAGAGTCCTGAAACATCGAATGAATCACCAAGGGTAAATCGACGACTGAGAGAGGTAACGTCTTTATTTTACGAACGTCCTAATTTTCTTTGGTCAGAAATGAGAATCCGTTATCTTGGAGGGTTCACGAAGGTATTATTCTACCGGGTGAGTCAGAAAAAACGTGGGGCATTTAACAAGCCATATTCTGGTGAAAAACAAGTCAAATTGGCAGTGCGGAAGTTTTATATTGCAGAAAAAAGATTGAATTAGTTATAGAAATTTAGTTTGTTAAGATCGGTCATTTCTTTCCTTATTTATTTGGGATTTTGTGATATTGCGATTTTGGTGAAAAGTATCGCTAGTATAAGAACTTTCAACTTGCTAACAATAACACTTAAATTAAATGACTAGTCCACAAGGGATACAACATAAGCAAGATTAGTTTTCCTTTTGTGCTCTAACACACTGCATGCCTTGTTTCACGTTTTTGGTAGAAAAACAATATGTTTGTCATGGATTAGGTCACACTTGCATGAGTATGAATCTAATTGAAGGCCTACTTTAGCAATCTTGCGAAACATCATTTTACTAAAATCGCTCGTAATTCTGGAACGGAAAGACTGATTTCGACCAAACAAATTTTCATATCTAAGATAGCCTAGCTTCTATGCAGTGGACTTTAAAGAAACGAATTTGCAATTAAGCTGTATCAATAAAAATTGGCAAGCACCCCACGTTTTTTCTGACTCACCCGGTATTGTCTTTGCTTAAATTTCAGAAGTGATAGTGCACTTCTTTCTTCGAAATTCAGAAATGGAACATCTGCACCTTATGATTTTACCCAATTAAGAGCTTTGCCACAAGAAATATTAGGGACAAGTTCAATCCAGATGATTTTTAATATTACAGTATTTTATCATTTATGTCTTTTGCAATTTCAGTTTCAGGGCTTGCTCAAAGTGGTCTCTGATGGCGATATTGAGATGGTAAATACCTCATTTTCATTCTTTATTTAAATATCACGGACATCTTTTAGCGTTTAGCCGGTAGTTCAAGTTCTGTGGGAGTTCAAGAAAGATTAATAGTCGTTTTTGTAAATATTTTAATTTTCTATCAGTGACTGACTTTAAAATTAAAGAGCTGATTATCTTATCCTCGCTATTGTCAAAGACATTGCAGTTCTTCTAAGAATGTTTATTTTTCAAGGTAAAAGTCAAACTCGGATTCTCAGAAAATGACGAGAATGCAGATGTCACTGATTTTGGAACTCCAGACAGTGGATTGTGTCATCCGTTATGCCAATGCCCAAAATGCAGTGGAAAACAACGAGTAAGTTATCCAAGTATGAAACACTGAATTGAAAAATTAGGCCAATGGGATTCATTGTAGGATTTCGATTTTATTTGTAAATGCTCATGGGCTGTTCGATGGTTGGGAAAAGCACTTTTTCCCTTTACATCTTCAGTCCGTCTGAAACAGAATCTCAAAAATGAAATAAATTATTAGCTTGTTCTTGATATAGGCAGTGTCTGAATACTGAGAAGAAGACCAAACAGACTATTCCGGAGTCGACTGCGAAGGCGCTCAACGCTATGCATCATGGGATCGTATGGGGGCTTGTTTACGCACGAAAACATTAGCTTCGATAACTTATCGAATTCGAAACCCACATGCGATCCCGAGATGCAACGCGAACAGCGCCTTCGCATTCGACTGCGGAATGGTCTATTGTGGGTCAATAGGAGTCTCATTTCAGCCATCATTGAGGACCATATGGCATTTACTATTGGTTGTATCAGTTTTTGTTCTTAATAGATCATCTCTTGCGGTGGACAGATTTCCTATGTGTTCAGCTTTGGAATGAACTAAATTGATAAAGTTTTGCAACAGAAGTACATGGAAGTAAAACTCGCTAAATATTAAAATAAAGCTTTTTTGCTACGAAATATATGCATAGGATTTTGATAACCATTAAAAACATTTTGTTGCAGCAAGCAATAAGTGAATCATTGAACCAAACAGTGAACATGACAAATGAAGATGGAGTAACTTGTTTGCATGTTGCATCATTGTATGGTTATGAACGCATTGTGGCATTACTGTTAACACGTGGTGGTGCCTCGCCCAATTGCCGGACCAAGGTTAATCTCAAAACTCCGTTGCATCTTGCTTGCCAATATAACCATTCCGAGGTAGCTGTTCATCATTTTACATTGTGTGACAAATATTGTATTCTAGTGTGACAGACCACAATAAATCGCGCCTTGGGTGGATCGTAGAGTTTTAGGGAATATTCCCAGAGGGGGGGGGGTTCACTTCCGTATATACTGATAAGGGATGTGCCATTTTTTTTGGGGTCTGTTTTCAGGCAAAAACTAAATTTTAGGGTGCCATTTTTTGTAAGAGTATAAGTGGCCATAAATTTTAGGGTATGATTTTTGGACAGATCATACATTTAGGGTATCATCGTTAAAAGTATTTTGTACGGTGTTTAATTTTGATCTAAGATATTAATTTTGGTATCAATTTCCAATATGAATTAAATTTTAGGGTATGCGTTTTATGTTCCCTATAAATTTTGGGGTATGGTTTTGGAAAATTTTAAATTTTAGGGTGTGATTTTACATGTCAAAATGGCGCTCCCCCGTCATCTGCCTATTGAAGTGACCCCCCGGGGAATATTACATTGTTGAGATTTTGAGTTAGAGGCTGTTTGCGAAATAGTTAATCATTTGTCCTTTCGACACGGAATTGTTTTTGTTAATTAAGGCCAACATATCAACTGGGTAGTTTTTCTTTTTCTTGTTCAGAGCTTATGACCAGAGTACGCTTTTCGGCTATTTGTAATATATATGGGACTTGACTGTTTTCATATAATTTAAGAAATCAATCCGTGTCGGACAGACCACTGATCAACCATTTCGCAAACAGCCTCATTAGTATTTGGTATTTTTTTCTGGTTTTTTTCACCCCAGTACTTTTCGAAGCCATTCTCATAGATAATCACAAAGTGGGTAATAAGCACTTTTTGAAAGACCCCGGGTTTTATTTCGGCAAGGTACATGTGTAAGGGAATATTGCAGTGAGGGACTAAATTTTTCTATCTGTTTACATTTCCAAAGATTTGAAGAATTTATCTTATATCTACCAAAGTATACGGTTGATAAATCTAGTCGTAGAATTGATCTTTCTTGCAGTGCGTAAAACTGTTGCTAAAACATCGAGCGAGACCGGACTTCAAAGACAGATCTGGTTGTACTCCATTACATTTCTGTTGTTCAAATGGACATATTATGCCAGCTATTCTTTTGCTGCAAGTAAGTTATGTTTTATTCTCGTTAATTTTCTTTGCTTTATAGAAGTTGCCAATGGGGTTACAGCATTCTTGGGGGCTACAGCATTCCTGCGTTGGAATTGAAGATCACGTCAGGGAAACTCTTTATTATCGGATAGCTAATGTATAAGGGCAAATTTTGCTGTTCTTTTTGTGCACTTATTGTGTAGCCGCTTCAGAGTGCGTGTTTTAAGATTTGTTGAGCGCATTTTCGTATTCTGAAGTATTTGCTGGCAAATGCCCTCCCCTTGTGTTTGATATCCAACTGGTTAACTTAGCCCTCTCTAGCCCGCAGTCATTTTCGAAACTTGCTTTAGATCTGTTTTCAATTGCATTTCTTTCTTTTTTTCTTCAGAGTGGAGCAAACCCAAACGCAGCAAACAAGCGAGGAAATACTCCTCTACATGAAGCTGCAAGGTAAGTTTCGATAACTGAGGGGCCTAGAAGCATTTATCTAAATTCTGTTACTTCGTTGTTAATTCTTTTTAAACAAAATAGAAACTTCACTTAGCAGGTTCATGATTTATCACGAGTCCTGGTTCACAATTTGTCTTGAGTCCTTTTACAAGGACGTTTTTTCAACCATTTATTAATTTAATCCAACTGTGCGTTTATTGACCCCGTTCATTTATTCTTGAAGCTTTTCCTTTAATGTTTCATTTGCGTGAAAACGTAGATATAACCCGGGGGTAACTTAAGTTTCCATGGTACGGGGTTGTGCCATTCAGAGCATAAAAGCTCCACCCATAAATCCGGGAAAATTTCTGAAAAGTAGACCCATAAATCCGGGAAAAGTGAAAAAGTATACCCTTAAATGTAGTTTTACAAAAAGTCATACACATAAATCCGGAAATCGTTAAAAATCGTTGAAAACTATACTCATAAATCCGGATTTTATCGCAAAAATGGTACCCTAAAAAAAGCACAACCCCGTACCATGGAGTATTGAAGTAACCCCCTCCCCCGAGATATATAAGGAAATAAAGGTAATGTAATGCTGTTCAGTTAGATGTTGCTATGCAAACTTTGAGTGAGGCTTGTATGTTTGCTTTCAGATGGAACTGGCCAGACGTGATAACACTTTTGCTTAACAAAGGAGCATCAATCGAAGCTAGAAATAGGTCCAACCTTACTCCATTACAGTATGCTCAGGTAAGCCATTATCTTCCAGCCTCTTTTTCGCATTTCGGCCTCAGGCGACTTCGTCCTGTAGCGACAAGAAGTGGCTAATATTTCCATGCGTTGTTTTATATGGAACATCACATTATTATGAATACTGAACCTACTAGAATCTTGCTTGTGGCATGTTTCTAACATTTTTAGGCATTTTGTTTCAGCATGGCTTATTTCGTTTCAGAATTGTGAGTATGTGCAGCAAACACTTCTTATTGACTTGCTGCATGCATTTAACATGCAATCCTTACACGTATAAATCTGTGTAATGCTATTGAATGTATAGATATGTTAAAGCAACCGCATGTTGTTTGTTGAAGTAATTCCTTTATTGATTTCATTCCACCAGCACGATGAAGTAATAGAGCTACTGCGAAATGCTGCAGCAGAGCAGGAAGAAGAGAACCCAAGTAAAGGGAAACAAAATCTTGGTAACTATTTTTTATTGCGTAGATTTCGTTACAGAATCTTGCTCTCATATACTAGGGGAGTCAAAATTTGCATCCTTTATTTCAAAATCATGCACTTCAAAATTTGCATCCTTTATTTCAAAATCATGCACTTCAAAATCTGCATCCTTTATTTCAAAATCATTCTGCAAGTACAATACAACCATTTTGTAAAATTCTAAATTCTTTGTCGTACTGAAATCTAAATTTTATGTCTCATTCGTTATGTCTAATCACAGGAAGCCCAGGCGGTTGACTTGACGATAACAAGCTCAGAAATTTAAAATAATTGATTGTAATACCTTTCTGTTTTATTTGTTGCCCCTCTCCATGTCTGTGTTGTCTCCTTTATTGACTTCTGCACTGCATAATTGTTCGAATGCGAGATTTCGAAATGAAAATTGAATGCTAATGTTATATAAATAAATAAAATACTTCATCTTCAGCTGATTTCAATAAACTGCTGCTTTATAATATCAAATTTTAGGTTACTGTTGCTTTAAAAGTAGATGCAAGCGAAGAAATGATTTTACTCTAGTATACTATCTCTTTTGTAGACAGGCCATCTTCAAGAGCAGGCTCATTTCGTAACTCACAATCGACGATATTTGAAGACGTCCTTTCAGATAGTGATGATGTATTTGAGACTGCTGCAAGACAAGGGACCCTTTCACGTCATTCCATTAGCCCATCATTAGCTGAAAGAAGCTCTGAACCAGAGCA
>REGM01000117.1:665910-693841 GCA_004194415.1 Aurelia aurita | reverse complement strand
ACTGTATTTGACCAAATATCCTACTAACACTAATTAAACGCTACCTTACCCTAACTAGCCCTAACTTACCCTAACTAACCCTAACTTACCCTAACTTACCCTAAGTAACCCTAAAAACGCCTTTTCCAAAACCTAACCCTGACCCTAACCCTTACCCCATGACACATAACTTGCCGATATTGAAAGCTGGTCCGCTAAAGTGCAGACTAGCCTAATTATTCGTTGGTTTATACCGGGTGCACCAACAAGGACTTCACATTTTTGACAGCCAACGATAACCAAGCTGTCTGCCTAAGCAATCAACGGTGCTTAAAAACTTAGAAATCTTTACGCAACCCCCCAGCTACGTATACTTCTAAGTATGATTGGGCCTCTTAAACAGTTTGGAAATACCAAGGAATCGTATATTTCCTTGCAGTTGGCTGTCAAAAATATGGAGTACTTTTGGCGCTCCCGGTATATCTCCAAAGCAATTATTAACAAATACAAACAAATTTAACAGTTACCTAAATGTTAGAGACTTTCAAGCAATGATAGCAAGGGATCGCCAGGGTTGGTCCCGATTAATATTATGAAAATATACATCAAATTCTGATAGCTTCGTTGATGTGCATGCAGGTTATCGCTTTTTCTACATTGATTTATATATCATACTTGTTTCTAGCTCTCGATCCAGCACTTCAATCCATCATCTTTAAGACATGTCGAAACGCCTGATCATTGCGATGGTGAAAGTCACGAGGCAACACCTGAGAGATATTACAAACTAGTTCACTCTTACCACGATCCAACAACTGCGAGATATTGCAAAGAATATCGCTCTTCTTCAACCTCTTCAGATGGATTTGAACAGGAAATGGGCTTAATGACGAGAGCCATCGATGATGAAACTGATTTTGATAAAGATGTATCGGCATCCACGTCTGAACAGCTTTCGTCTGATGATTCCAGCAATGTTAGAAGCGGGCCGAACGCTGAAAGTGGCCAGTTATCCCCAGCTTTAGGGCCTAAAATTGATGATAGCCAGATGCGGCTAGATGCTACAGAAATTTTAGGCCTCGTTGGTTCAGGACCTGAAAGCGAAGATAGTCAGAATCTTCCTGAACCAAACATGACAGATAAGAGGACGCATTTAGATGCTGCAGTAAACGAAAGCTGTAATGATTTAGGACCTATAAGCGAAGACTGTCAGATACATACAGATCTGGAGTCTGGTAATAAAGTTAGCGATATGCTTTTAGATGCTATGAAAGATATAAACACTACTGACTTAGGGCCTAGTAGTGGAGACAGCCCGATACACCAAGATTGTTCAGAAAATTTGCATCATATTGAGACAGTGCCCACGGTTGCAACTGTTAATGATTCTCTAGATGTGGCACAAGATTTACAGAAGGCTGAATTGAATCGATGGATGGAAAGTAGCCAGGAACATATTCCATGCGCGGAAGGTAGCCATGACTATATTCCAGGAGGTTTGCATTGTGCAGAGTTCGGGCCCAGCCATGACGATGGCCACATACCTCTTGAGACTGTTAATAATAGTGATCAAAATGCAGTTGATGATGATCAGTCACTCCAGGAATATGACACTGATTTGAGTTCTAACAAAGATGATACTCTACTTGATGAATCAACAAATGGAGTTCAGAAATCAGAGTCGAATTTTGATGATTCATTGTTTCCTGAAAATGGCAGCACGAGCGGTAACTCGCAATTAGAAAGACAAATCGAGATACAACCGTCTGCAAACGGTAACTTAGTAAATATATTAAATGTGGACAGTTCCATCGAGGAAGCTACAGATACGTATGCTTCTAAAGATGAAAATTATGTGTGAGTACATGTAAAATTCTTTTTTCCTTCTGGATTATCAAAAATGTTTCTGTCTCTAAATAGAATCGGTAGAAATTGCATTCCCATATTGATTTAGCATTTGAAAATGGTTGGCTTTGGCTTTAGTCAGAAAATCAGAGTGTTTTTTGACCCTTTATTTAGACCGGCTAATTACTGCGTACTATTATTGCTTGTGTAAGATATCTAATGAAGCCCAGAACTTTCCCAGCCAGACTCGTCGTGAATTAGAGACGTGTTATCCCTTGGTGTCCTATGTAACGAAATTTGAAAGAGCCCTTTTATAGGGCAATTCTCTTTTTGTACTTTCAGTTTCCTGGCAAATATTTAGATAGGAGCCCAGAGTAATGCTCGGTTTGCGGAGATTTGCCCTTGTGCAGAGGCCATTGCATGTTGATGGATTGCCGGAATAGAGCTGGCCTCCATACGGTGTCTCAATGCTTTGTCTTTGTGCCTAAACTAATGATGCATTGTTGTAACTCCAAACAACGGCTTCTTACCATATCTTTCAAACAATTCGAAGGGCATTTTTTTCAAAGTTATCTTACTTTTGGTTAGAATTATTTAAGGTTAGGGTTAGGATAAGCATGTAGGAAATTTTACGAAGCAATACACACCTTGACTTATCGGATTATGTGAGTGTCCAAGTCCTTTTTCGATATGGGACACCTTGCTGGCAAGAAAAAAGCAAAACAGCAAATTGACTCCTTTCGATCACTTGTTTTTTCCCATCCTTACAATCAATCCACGAATTGCCTTGATAGTTTGCTTGGACGGCCTCCGTAATTTGATTGCCTGTGCAAAGGGCCATTTCTTCTCATTTTTGTTTTCAATCCCACAACCACTTGTAATTGGTTTCTTTTCCCGGTTTAAAGTGCTTTAAGAGAGGGAAATCTTTGCCCTGAATATGAAAATGCCATATGCAAATTCAAAAATGGATTCATTATTCTTAAAATTGCTCGAGGTATTAATGTTGACATGTTGAAATAATGATGTAAATTATTTGGATCTTTTATTGTGAGTTTATTATCTGTCGCAGTTATTCAATATAATGACATGTGGAATTGCAAAATCTTATGCGCTTATTTTATTGAATGCTTTTCCATGTGTTGATCCTTACTGAAATATTTTCCGCTAAAGTATCGACAGCTCGAAACTATTTCGATTAAGACATCGATATATCCACCATATTTGTTCAAGTGACAGCTTTTTGTTGTGGTAAAAGTAGCCTTTTTGACTAAACCTCGTCTTTGCAACATCAAGGCTTCATTCCAGGGGCATATCACTCCCTAGACAATTCATACACTTTCAGCCGAAATCCTTTGTTTTCCTGAGAAATCCTTGAGATTCAGTAGAAATCCGTAAGCTGAATTTACACTTAGGCAATTTTTGTGGTGGGATGCGGCGCAGCACGATAAAGCTCAATTAATCCATCTTTGTCGCATTGGCGATGCTTCACCGCGCATCATTGTTATCCGGAATGCACCAAGA
The DNA here is from genome assembly GCA_004194415.1 of Aurelia aurita. Lineage (NCBI taxonomy): Eukaryota > Metazoa > Cnidaria > Scyphozoa > Semaeostomeae > Ulmaridae > Aurelia > Aurelia aurita. The sequence goes on along the minus strand of REGM01000117.1, from coordinate 690,496 downwards.
ACGACGCTTCAAGTGTGAATTCAGCTTCAAGCTCCTAGGCCCTTCTATGCTTAAGTCCAAGAACAAAGACGAACTCTTCTTCGAAAATCCGTGCGATTTTTCTGTGTTCCGCGAGGATTTCTGGATTTTTGTGAGATTTTTAAAACGAAAAGTTCTTAAAACGCAGTCAAAAATGCTGTTTTAAGCACCAACCAATAAAGAGGCAAGGCAATACCCAGGTACGCCTGTTGAAAATTCACGATGATAACAGCTGCTATGCTTCAAGAAACTGTCTCCAATTAGGATAGGCTTGCTTTTGAACTAAAAATGTGGTCATCTCTAAACAAAGGAGCGTCACACGCCTCTCAGAAATCGGCTCTCTTCTGATTTGAATCTAGTTTAGGACCAGGTGTTTAAAGCCACCAGACAATGAGGCAATCATGTAACCCTTAGGCAATCATTTCATACGATTCCATTCCTGATTATCCTATCTTAAAATTCTGGCCTACTCGGGTTCGAAAAGAGATTTTGTCGCTGGTCGCTGCTATATGGCAATGAAGTTACTACAGTTTGCCCACATAGAAAGGGCTATTCTAGATCAGTCTTGGTATTTTGTGAAATATTGTTAAAAATGATTTGAATCTCTGAGGATCGTAGAGTGGGCACTTGAACTTTATAAGAAACTGGAACCGTGAATTTTCACCAAATAGTAACAGTGTGCATCAAACAACGTTAAAGCTAGCGGGAAACATGCAATTTTTTACAAGGGAACAAGACTTGAATATTTCTTATACCAGAAAACGGAAAGTCCTAAACAACAATAAATGTTAATGCAGGTACCATGGATCACAATCATGGTTTCGAAATTTCCATGGCACTTCCGAAAGCAACGTGGTTTCCCAAGCCACCTGGCCCTATTCAGAACCCAACGACCCGTTTAGTTTCCATTTTAGAGTTTCTGATCCTTTTTTCGCTACCTCGATTGGATTCCCGCCATTCGCTACCTCGGTTCCCGCCAAGTACGATCGTGATGCATCATGGGAAATATTGACAATCTCCAAGCAAAAAGAACAAGATTCAAACAAATTCTGACCAATCAGAGAGCGAAAAAGCAAACATAATGAACATCTGAGCGAGCTTGCAGCCCGTTGCATTTGTTGCGGGAAAAAATGGCTGCACTAACGGACTACAATTCTCCCGGTGGTACTCCAAGCCGACACGAGAAATCCCTTGGCCTGCTCACAGCGAAATTTGTCAGTTTGTTACAAGAAGCAAAGGATGGTGTTTTGGATCTAAAGCTGGTGAGTTTCGACCCAAGATTTGTCTAATTTTCTCTCTGAAACAGACAGAGGAAGGGCAAGGACCATCTCGGGTCGGGAGGTGTGATGGGCCTAAGACAGTAGCATACCAAGGAAATTCGACGGATGTGCCTGCAAAGTTTTTCCGCACGCTTTTATTTTCATGCAAATAAATTCTTATTATCATCACGTAACAAGAACCTCTATCATTTTAAATTTATTTTGAACCAATCCTTCTTTTTTGCTTTCGTTTTTCGGCACTCGTTCTTCTTTCTTTTCAAAAGAGTTCAATCAAAAGCAGGCCCTCACCGCTCAGCTGATTGAAAAGGTGCGCAAACAAATCCCCAGCCTATGCAATTGGGGAAGACACGTCACATGGAATTTCACATTTTTAGAATTTTGACTTTTCAAATTCAAACACCTCAAATTTCAAAACTTTTTGGATGGTTGTTATTATATCGACTCTTATGATTCCCTATTTGTTTTCAATTCGCGTGTACAATGTCGTCCCAGGTCCTAATCACGCATGAAATGAGATCCTTGTGACATGACAGGCTTCTTGAGGTTGGGAATCAAGCAGGCCCGGGCCAGCCCTTTCTTTGTTTAGTAGCCTTTATTAAATTTTTCTTATTTTGCTTTCTAAAATCCTCTGAGGTAAGTGCAGGCAGATTTTGAGGGAACAAATTAATGTCTTCCTTTCAACAATTTTATGAAAAAAAAACTTCAAACCTAATCAATAGGGGGCCACACACACACATTGATCCTTTCGTGATTCTTTCACACAAAACATCCAATGAGAATTTTGGGGGAGGGGGTAAAAGGACCAGACATTTTCAAAATTCTGTTTTATCTAGTTTTGTCATCGAGTGTCGAAAATTTCTTGCGTAGCCTAAGCATAATGCCATACTTAGTGGATGTCTCATGTCACCTATGAAAAATGAAAAGTACACTTACAGCCAGACTGGAAAGTTTGCAAAGCGTGCATGGAAGATGCCCAGGGGGGATCCAGACCGAAGTTGAAGGGGGGGCAACCTGCAGAGAGGGCGCCAAAAAGACAATAGAACGAAAGCGCGCCGAAGGCGCTCGAAAATTGTTGGACTCCAGGTTAAGAAGATTCTTTGGTTTTTCTTCTAAATAATGCCTTGATTTGTATGTTTCACCCCATATTCTAATCAAAACAGTTGCGGTAGCGTCATGATGAGGGGCGCATTTCTCACCAAAAGGGGGTGCCAAGCTGAGTTTTCATCATTAAGTTGCCCCCACTTGCCCCCTAAATCCGCCACTGAAGATGCCCACCTGGCTATTGTTTCAAAGACAATAACCCTATTGTTCTTCCTTTGTTATACTTAAATTTTTGCGCGGAAGGTCTTCTGCACGCACAACATAAAATGTGGTCTGGCTCTTCAGTAGTAACTCAACTGATTGTCATCACAAGAATTTCTGATTTTATAGGCTGCAGATCAATTGGCTGTAAGACAGAAAAGAAGGATATATGACATCACAAATGTATTGGAAGGAATTGGTTTGATTGAAAAGAAATCAAAGAACAGTATTCAATGGAAGTGAGTATATTGGACATAGCGTAGTCCGAAAGTACAGAAATGATGACCTAGAATGGCAACAAAGAGACATCCTAGTACTGTATGGGCCATATAACAACAGAAACATTTCTCTCGACGAGGACCTCAATTTGCACACCTTTCACCGAAGATTGACAGTCAGCCTTTTTACGGGGGTCATATGGGTTCTCAAAAACTGTAAAACCATCAAAATAATTTAGAAAAACTGAAAAACCGTCTCTAAATTTAGCTAAAACCGTGAAAACATTGTTACCGTGCTCTGCACAGACAACCTGGGTTCTATGATGGAGATAACTGTTTGCTTATAGTTTTCGTGACCCTAAGAAATTGAAACCTAACACTCAGGTCTTGAATCAACTAGTAAAAGAGAAAATTTGTGGACTTCTCACCTGAAAGTTCCAAAGTTATAATATTATCAAATTGTATATTTTTTGTAGATAGCTCTTTTAATTTTGTAACAATTTGACTTCTTGAATCTTCTTCAGCAAAGACATCAGAAAGCCATTGGAAGAGAAAGGAACCGTAGGCTATGTCTATAGCCTTTTACATGCTATGACTTTAAGATTCTTGTGATAATGTTTTTCAGGGGTGCAGGACCAGGATCAAACACCAAAGAAATATCTGACAAACTTGGAGGCCTAAAGAAGGAATTAGATGATCTAGAAGAGTTAGAGAGGAGGCTTGATGAGCAGAGAAATTGGGTGCAGCAAAGTCTTAAGAACATTTCAGAAGATCCAGATAATGGACCACATGCATATGTGACACATGAAGATATCTGCAAATGTTTCCATGGTGATACACTGCTTGCTGTGCAAGCACCATCTGGAACACAGCTGGAAGTACCAGTTCCAGAAAATGTGAGCCATTTTTCAAGCTCTACTTTGGTATAGTCTGATCTTCTTTTGCCATTGTCAAACAGTGAAATTCGAACTTTAAAAAGATATTGTTAGAACAATTTGCAAAAAATAGTTTATGCCAGGAAAAAGATGTATACTCAGTCGACAGGGCTATGCTTTTCATCTTGTCTTGAATTATTATTCTCTGTATCAATTCATTTCTTGTCATAGCTGTCTGATCGATGAAAGGAAGCAGAAGCACATGTCACAGACACAATGAAAAAAAGCCACAGAACAGGATACAAATTTGTTTGACACATTTCATTGAAATTTTCTTCAGTAACTCAAACAGAATATTTTCCTCTTACATTGAACATTTTGTAGCCCTTGATTTAGATTGAAAATTTTGCTCCTAATTAAACCAATCTTCTTGTTTACAGAACATACCAAACAGGAAATATCAAATTCACTTGAAAAGCAATAATGGATCAATTTGTGTCCTGCTAGTAAACAGAGACTCTCCTCAAGCTGACCCAGTTGTGGTTTCTGTTCCACCAGCTGAATCAGCACAAAAAACTTCAAGCATTATTACAAATAATACTAAAGTTAACGAGAAAGAGAAAGAAACAGAAAAGAATCATCCTAAGGATGTTGCAGATGTACCAATGGTTCAAGAGACTGCAGGTACACAATTTTGTCTCTATTGGGATTAATTATCAACATTTTAGAGGCCCTTTAAGCTTACATGAGAAATTTCAGCCCGTACTGAGTTCAACACGAGCTGAATTTTGACAGCATTGCTTATTTTTCTTTGCGTTTACATGATATCTCAACACAGGCTGAGATACGTCACATGATATGAATGTAGTCGCAAACAATAGAAGCAGGAATGCAAGCCCCATTCAAAAAGTTGAGTGATTGCGGAAATAGATTCGATTTCCTTTGTTCACATTCTAATATTTGATTTCAACACACCCCGAGCTAAAATTATTTGCGTTTACATGGATATTTTCACTAATCTTAACCTGTGCTGAAATTTCGGCTGAGTAGGCGAGTTGAGTTCAGCCCGTGTTGAGTTTCAACTCACCCTCCTTCATGTAAACGCAATGAAGGCTTACACTGTCAACCGAGTTGAAACTCGGCACATGCTGAAATTTCTCATGTAAAGGGCCTCTTAGTAAATCAGGGAGAATAACCCATGTAATTCTAACCATATCCAGTGCAATGGTATTGCTCTGCTTTAGGGCCTGTTCATATGGAGGTGAGCCAGCCCGCTTACCGGGCTGGAGCTTTTTGCCAAGATCTCACCTCATCCTAAATTCCCATACAAAGTTTGTCATCTGTTCATATGATCAGGTGAGCTGGCCTGCTTAGCGAGATCTCACGTGAGCACTGGCAAAATCTCGGTAGGCGAAATGAAAATTTCCCCATATGAACACTCCATCCTGGCTACTCTACTGAGATAGAAACGTGTTCACTGCTCATGCGCCACTTATTTAGACAATGGGCACGTGTCCAATTTCTGTCTTGGCAAGTGGGCTGGAATTTCTCCATGTGAACACAAGCTAAAGAGTCTCTCCCCTACCGAGCTAGCCTGGTAAGCGGGCTTGCTCACCTCCATATGAACAGGCCCTTATTGAGTCTAGAAAATGAATTATTTCAAGCAATTCATGCCTTAAAACAATCACTCTAGGTTTTCTGTAGACAGTATTTTAAAGCCATCAGTAAAAGAGGAATGGTGCTTCATCCCTAAATATTGAGAGGATGAATTTGCACTTGTCTCCCTGCAAAACATCACTGATTATATTGGTAAAGACTGGATAGATTTGTTGCATTACTATTTTGAAGCAAATTATGGACTGTTGGGTGAAATGTGCACTTGAATTTAACGTGAAAGACTGAAAGAAAAGAGCTGCATCAGATAAGTCAATGGTACACGTGATTATTCTTGTTTTATATTTCAAATGACATTTATTTCTTAGCTTCAGCAGACGAAGCAGCCAAAGCTGACGAAGAGATGCGTACAATATCAGGTATTCTTTCACAACTCTGGGTAGCAATGTTTTTAAGTTATTTTTATTTGACTCATTTTCTCCATGTTTCTCGATACTCCAAGTTTTTGTGTAGGCTTAGTTCGTTCTTTATGTGCCTTGTACAATTCTTCAATGCTGTACCTCACACCTTAGCTTAATGCTAAGAATATCTGTCTTGCCATTTTATTCAGCTTTTTTTGTGAGATTATTAATTCTCTTTGATTGCCTTAAGAATGCAGGCCTTGGCAGCAAAACTATGATTGCCTTCTTCCTTTAAATTTTCCCAGACCTAGCTAGGATACATGACAGCATCTACAACAAAGAGAAAAATTGTAAAACGAAAACGAGGCCATGTTTGAAACCGGCTAGTTTTCCACGAGATCGGGGCATCAACTGCGCAGCCGTAGCTTGCAGGCGCAGACGCCATTTTGCGCAAAGGCGGGAAGGGAGAGCGTTTCCGGTCAGCCTCGTTTTGCATTTTTTCTCTTTGTTGGCATCTACGACAAAGGTTTGTAATGTCATCATTCTATGGATTTTTGCTCCACACTGAACACACATTAGATTTGATTAACTAACATGCTTTTTACAGATGACATCGAAGAAGTGATGGACGATCTTTACAGTTCGGAAAGTAAGATTTCTTGATGATTAGAATTTTTTCTATAAAAGAAATCTCGCTTTATAGTTTCCTTATTCAAAGCTTCATGCATTGGATACTGCTAAGATGTGCTCGTTGTCTTTGTTGCTAAATGGATCTCTTTGGTGATACTGCATTTTGTTGATATTTTGATTATGCATCACCGTATAAAAATGTTACCAATTTATTTCAAGACTAACAAACAGCCAGTTAGTTTTTATCCAGCATTTACCTGCATTTATAGGCGTAAATTTTTAGCTTGACTCCAGATCATCATTAAAAATGAAGTATGTCTCTTCCCTTTTGATACACTCATTGTTATTTGTCAACGTTGTATTTGGAAAAAGCTAAAAAACAATATTTTTAAAAATAGGATTTATCAATGAAAGAAAGTAAGGATGGAACCGATTTCTTTGCAAAAGCGACAGTAATGAAACGAATTTACATGACAATCCGTACAGGAAATTGCCTTGTTGAGTATTAATCGGTCATAGGTGAAGCATTATTTCCACAGATTTTAAAAGACCTTAAGCGATAATGCCTTCTCAAAACATAAACGAGATTTATGTGCTGGATCTCAAATTAAGTCTTTCATTTTCCCCAAAATTGTACCCTCGAAAAATTTGGCTTTTAATGTAAGTACAAGCCAGATAGGTCAAAGCCAGAATTACTTGCTCGTATACATTTCTCATTCATTTGAAATTAGCCAATAACAATCACCCATTAATTTTGCTCTTTTGTTGACAGTGTTTGCACCATTACTACGACTATCTCCGCCGCCTGGTGAACAAGAATATTATTTCAATCTGGACGACAATGAAGGGATATGTGACCTGTTCGATGTACCAACCCTGCAGAACCTTGCACCACCAAGGAGTACTGTGATTGGTAGCTCATGAAGCATGCACATCGTGACGTCATCAAGCACAAGGTATTAACAGCTTTATTCTCATTTAAAGGGGCTGTGCAAGATTTAGTAAACAAAGGACTCGTGACGCAGAATTTCTTCTGCCTGCCTTGGGCTTTCGTTTCTTTAGGCTAAACACATCTTAAACTTGTGCCTCGAAATCTAGCTGTATCTCCGAAATCGTTGATGGCATGAAAAGTCTGATTGCACTGGCTAATTCTACGGAGTTCAAACCTATAGAAAATATTTTCATTTGCAATGTATCTGCTGCTACTTGTCTGCATTAGAGAGAGAGTCGTAATGTTTTGGAAATTTAGCTTACGACCTATTAACTGTAGGACCGAGAATGACTCTGATTGTAACTTCAAATGCTTTCTATTTGCATTGCATGATCAATCTGAAGTGTAGAATTTTAATAAAATTGTTTCAATTTGATTTGTCTAAAATAAAAATGAATTTTTCAGTTAATTTTAATGTTCCCGTATTAGATGGCAAAGGTTGTTTTTGGTCCTGAAGTAATGTTTTCTTATTACAAAATAACCACCAATCGATGATAGGCACCAAAGAAAACGCATGTTTCAAGATCTGTGCCCAATCTGTTTCAAACTCTGAACATTGAATTCTTATACCCCATTCACACCGGCAAGTTGAGCCAGATTAAACCATACCAGATTATCAAATGTTGTGTTTTAATTGGTCAATCCAGCAAATCGAATTCCTTTGATTGGTTAAAATTTAACTTTTGGTTAAAATTAGAAAAAATATTTTTTCCCTTTATTTCTCATTTTAAAAGAGAAATAGCGCCTCAGGTTTCAAATCTTTATATTGGTGTAAAAAGGTCGGTGTAAAATTCAGCGACATATTTATTTGAATCGAATGGCTTGAAAGAAACTTTAGCTACTTTGCTATAACTCTGCCGTTGGACTTTCAAGAAATCTTCAATATTTTCAAAATTACAGCGTATTTCATATTTCAACTCATTTGNGATTCTTTCTGTGGCAATACAGACCATTTAAGCGTGTGTGTATATTATGAACATATGAATATATACCCTAGTTTTGTTATGGATGCAACATATAGGACTGGCCAGCCTAACTTGCGATAGCCTGCGCAGCCTCAACTCCTCCTCACAGGAAAAATAGTGAGAAATACCGGGTGTCCTAAAAAAAACGCAACAGATTAGATCGAGGCTAGCGACAAGAATTTAGGTCGAATAAATCCCTAGTCATTTTTGAAGTAATCCTCGATAGTTAACTTGAAGATAAATACCTTGTTTGTTGACATCGGTGCATTGAGAGTAGCAATATTAATCTTGAAAGTTTAAATTTGCCTCCACCTCCAAACCAGAGCTTTTAGGTTTTGGCCTATACTGCAAACGCGCTGTATATTTCCCCCCTAGGGGCAGTAATAGTATATTAATCAAACGCGCTGTTAATAGTATATTTTTCCTGTGAGAAGCAGTTGAGGCTGCACGCAGGTTAACTTACGAGGGAGGAAAACCATTTCCGGGTAATTGGGCAGGGTCCCAGTCACCCTGAAATAGTTTTTTCCTTCATTGAATGTTACTGTATTTACGTACACACTTTGCACAAATTACATCCAAGTAGCCAAGCCATGTCAGAACCATCAGTATTGATTCAAAAAGGGCGGAACTGTTCGATATATGAGTTATGGGAGACGGCACTCTTTTACAAAGGAAATGTTGGGATGTGATGTGTATAAATTGGTATTGGTCTTGGTTGAAAAACGTCCCCCAAAATACTACACAATTGTTTGGATATTAGATGTAACATATTTTAAGTAAATTGGTATTCAGCGAACATTTCTAGCATCAAGTCTTTAAGTGTATTATAGTTTGCCGCCACCTTATTTGCGATGGGAAAATTGAAAGACAATTTCTAATTCCAATTAAGATTCCAGGTACTTCGTCTCTTAGAATGGTCACCCTGTATTCTTGATCGATTCAGACAACTTAACTATAACGTAGATTTTCAGTGCACGGCAAACCCTGCTAACAGTGCGTAAAACTAGAAATACCAAAAGTCCGAACACCATTAAGATATGCATATATCAATTTAGAAATATCGTAAAGGGGCTCCGTCTCCAAATTTCGTTCGAAACGGTGATTTTGCAATGTTCTATAGGCAATATCACACAGAATTAATTTTTTTTTCAAAAATGAAAAAGATAAATTCTTGTACTTCACAAACCAAACATATATATCTTTTACGATTGCTCGGATATAAGTGGATTTTTAACAGTCACTTTTTGGTGGCTTGGGTGAAGCCACCAAACAAACTGCAAAAGACAATGGACACGTGGTGTTTACAGATTTGTTTACACTTGGGCGACGGAGCCCCTTCAAGATTTCATCGTTTTGTTGAAGACGTTTGGAGAAATAAAGCTTTTGTTGCAACGCATCTCTACAGAATAGAGTTCAGAAAACATTCGAATTTGGGGTTTTTAAAAATTCCTAAAAATAATTTTCTCAACTAGAAATCCTACTTTGAATCTCTGGACCAACTTGTTTTGTTTCGTGATTCCTTTTTTCGTTCCTTCTTTATCCTTGCAGGGGGGCACTCAGGAATATTTCATACGGGGGATCAGTCCAAGAAAGTTTTTAAGAGACCGACAAATATCATAATCTGACAATTTCTGACCCAAAAATATCACACATTTCTACGATATACAGGTTGTACTATTGCTTCATAGTGTCTGGGATTGCCCAAGTCAGCAGAAAACGCACTGCAATTCAATTTATGACCTATGAAGTAATGTTATTCAAAATATTTTAAGCAAATATCCAAAACGTTTTTGATGGTTGATTTACATGCACCTAAAACTATCAGATTTTGAAAAACTTTACCCAGAAATATCGGACTTACCTTCCCGTATAAAAACTGTTGAACCGCTCCTCTGTGTCTTTTCTTTACCTCCTTTTTTGCTTTACAGAAAATTTCTGATCTGTGTGTTTTTCTTTTCATACGTAATAGTTCCCCGAATAACCATATTTACGAATTTTTTATGTTTTCTGAACTCTTTATCTTTTGCGAGAAAATCAAGATTAGTAGCTTAGCATTGCATTACCAATGATTTTGTAATTCTTGTCAGGGGTGGCGCCAGGATAGGGCTAGGACAGTCCCTCCGTTGGAGAAAATTTTGGGCTTTTTTCGGAGGGAATTTGGCAAAATGACATATGAAAACTGCATTTTTTAGTCATTGTTAGCCCCCCTGTCGGAAGATTTCTGGCGCCAACCCTGATTCTTGTATGTGGATGATTGATGCTAATCTGAAACTTCTCTTTGTACGATATTTGATTAGGGCATATTCTTCTTGGAAATTTCGTCAATTTTTATTTCAATTTCTGTTTCTCCAACTTCATTCTTGTAAAAAATCGGTCACTTTCATGAACATTGACAAACTTTGAGATCGTCCTTTTTTTTCGCTCAAAATGCAAGGCTCGCATTTGAAAAGAAAATAGTCTACGGTGAGATCCTTTATTTTTCATGAAAAAGTAAAGCTATAGCCACATATTTTTCTTGAAAATTGGGCCATTCTGAAATCCGACCAAAAAACAAGGTCACAGGCTTACATTTTTCCTAAAAATTGGACCATATTAAAACCCTTCATTTTTGAAAGTGCTTATTTTCTGCCATAAAGTAAGGCTATTTGCTTACCTTTTTCACAAAAACTGGCTATTTTTGAAAGTGTTCGTTTTTGGCCATAAAGTAAGGCTATAGGCTTACCTTTTTCACAAAAACTGGCTATTTTTGAAAGTGCTCATTTTTTGCCATAAAGTAAGGCTATAGGCTTACCTTTTTCACAAAAACTGGCTATTTTTGAAAGTGCTCATTTTTTGCCATAAAATAAGGCTATAGGCTTACCTTTTTCACAAAAACTGGCTATTTTTGAAAGTGCTCATTTTTGGCCAAAAGGTAAGGCTATAGGCTTACCTTTTTCACAAAAACTGGCTATTTTTGAAAGTGTTCGTTTTGGGCCATAAAGTAAGGCTATAGGCTTACCTTTTCACGAAAATTGGCTATTTTTGAAAGTGCTCATTTTTTGCTATAAAGTAAGGCTATAGGCTTGCCTTTTTCACAAAAACTGGCTATTTTTGAAAGTGCTCATTTTTGGCCAAAAGGTAAGGCTATAGGCTTACCTTTTTCACGAAAAGTGCCTATTTTTGAAAGTGCTCTTTTTGGCCTAAAAGTATAACATTATGCTTACCTTTTCACAAAAATTGCCTATGTTTGACAGTGCTCTTTTTGGCCGAAAATTGGGAATTTCCAGAAGAGCCAAGTTTAGCAAAAGAGCAAAGTTACTTTTTGACTCTTTTCGAAAATCCCAATTTTTGAGACTTGCAACAACAATTCTAGCACCAAGAATTTTGATTAATCGTTTCATATGAAGCCCCTCCATATTATTAGTTTTATACCAGTTCCCTTGGGAATACCATCGATTTCTAAGGGAATACTAAAGTGAAGACAAACATTTCCAAAAATTCCAATTCTGAGCCACAAAGTAAGGCTATAGCATTTTGGTAAAATTTTGAATTTTCAAAAAGTATGTACTCAGTTTAGTATTCCCTTGGGAATTGATGGAATTCCGTAGAGAATTGGAGGTATTCCCAAGGGAATTGGTATAAAAAGTAAGGCCTTTGCTTTTTTGCAAAAATTGGGATTTTCGAAAAGAGCCCATTTTTGCGAAAAAGCAAAGGCAATAGCTTTACTTTTTGGTCAAAAATAATGATCTTTAAAAACAAAATTTAAAACGCCTTGCCTTTTTCGCAAAAATTGGACGTTTTCAAAAATCCTTATCTTTGGCCAAAAAGTAAGGCTTTAGGCTTACCTTTTTCACGAAAATTTGCTATTTTAGAAAGTGCTCATTTTTGGCCAAAAGGAAAGGCTATATATAGGCTTACCTTTTTCAGCAAAATTGGACGATTTCTTGAAATCTTTCATTTTCAGCGAAATTTAAAGCTACAAGCTTATTGTTTACACGAAAATTAGCCAATTTTTCGAAGTACTGTTTCGACGATAAAGCTAGGGTAAAGGCCTATAGTTTCATGAATTGGTCTTTGGAAGATTTGAAAACAATGATTCAACAAATTTTAATCTCGAAGCGAATCAAAAACATCTACAATTTCTCTGTGAGGTGATAAACAATACTGATTTACATATAAACGGCTTTAGACACCACTAGAACAAAATTATAAACAAAATTCAATATGAAGGCGAATCACTTTCTAAAATAGTTGCTAAATATATCTACAAAATGTAATTTCCTAAAAATGATAGTATTGAAACATTACCTATTTTACAAGAATCAATACATTATAGTCTCGTATCAACGAAACTTGGTTACGAAATTGCGTAGAAAATGGGGTAATAGCGTAAATAAACCTTATTACTACTGAACTGTTTAGGAACGAACAGAATAAGTGCTTCGCCCGGACATGTACAGTACATAGTCTGATTAAAACTTACTTTCAGTGTCCGGTGTCTGTCCGGCAGATTTAGTAAGTTATATACGAAGTCATCTTTAAATGGGGTGAATCCCAAAGTAAACAAAATTTTTTAACATACCTTTATTCGTAATTATTTAGAAAATCTGGAGAGAATGTTGGCTAAGTTTCCTGCGAAGGGAAGTCGTTCAAGTGAACACAAAATCGGCAATTTTTCTAACAGTACGGTAGAAATGACTAAATATAACCGGATTACAGTATTTTTGGTCACAGAGGGGGACTGGGGCAAGGCAAGTAAATGACAAAATTCCAATATCACAAGAGCTTGCGAAGTAACTGATATTATCTTTATCCCCTTTGCATTGTACATCCTTCACAAATTCCACCAAATTTTCCTTGCTTGAAATTTTAAATTGCCTCGAGTTTGATCGACACTCTAGGATTTAATAAAGGGTTCTATCTTGAACAGTGCTCCAGAATTCTACAGTTTTCAGGCACAAATGTTTGCTTGGTTAGAGATACGAGCAATACGAAATTCTTGTTAGGTTATTTCTACTTTATAACAGTATTCCATGTCCTTTGAAAGCTTTGTTTGTTGGAATGGACTGTGCAAAAGAAAAAATTAAGTCGTTAGTCTCTCTTTTCTAAGTTTTTAACGATGCGTTATTCTCTACGAGGAATGCGAACTACTCAACCAAAATCAGTGTCTTTTCGGACAGATTCTTGGTTCGACTACTCTCTGGTGCGGCGTAGAGGACTATTTCTCATCTCCCGAGATGATTAATTGAATGTTGTGTGCATGGTAGTGGTAGTTACCTCAACAAGCTACTCAGCAAAATACATGCCAGTATTAGGCCAATGTTCAGACTTCTTCTCATAGCGTTGTTTCCATCGTTCCCACTAAACCTGACAACATGGTGCGGATCTTTTTCTACGTTGTTGTCAACCGGGTCAGTTTGTTGTTTATTTTGGGGCTCAGTCATGAAATATTTTCTTGGAATTGTAAACTTTGGAATTTGTATGTTTATTTTACGGGTTTTAATTGCTCTTGTTGTGGGCTTGAATACCTCTCTCACACCGCTCACAACATCTCCGCATCTTCTTAGAGGTAGTTGAAAGGAGGTTGGCCTTCTTTCAGGACTATTCGGAACGAGGTTGTCCGTAGAGCTTTGTCCGGTGTATAAATCTATACCACCATCATCATTCTTGACAGTTTTAAGTACATCGTATTCGATAGAAGGAATATTAACTCTGAAAATTCGGCAGCCTTTCGTATCCTTTACGCTCTGAGTAATCCCTGTCTTCCACTTAGCAGAGACCCCGCAAGTTCCTTCGGGCTCGGCTTGTAGAAGCTCCACTATCAGCATTTCATACGGCGTGATTTCAGTGTCTGTTAAGTTAAAAGCGACATCTTGTGCCCCTGCGATAACTTTCGACTTGACCGGATTACTGTATGTTCCTTGTGCTGAAATCTTGTAGCTCAAAACTTTACAAGATGAGTCCAAGTAGAAATAGTAGATAAGATTCCAGAATCGTCGCCCTTGTTTGTCTGGTTCCGAGAATTTCAAATAACGCGACATGAAAGTATCTGCGACGACCTGACATGATAAACTAGTCCATGTGTCCTCAACCGGGAAGCTTCTTGACGGCTTTTTCAGAATAACTTTCTCTGCAGACGTCGCTGATTCTAACTTCTTGCAAACTTTGCAATCGGCGCTTGATCGGCTCAAAGAGAAATGATAGGCCGATGGCACAAAACTTCTTCGGGTTTGTCTTGTCGGAGTTTCACCGAAATATAGTTTATCGTTGATATTAGTACTTCGCCTGTCTCGTATGAGTCGAACGAGTTTGTGTGTGTATAAGTGAATACCAAACTTCATTCGACAGGCAGCATTCCTGTATACATCTTTCGTCATCGTGAAATTCTTTCCTGCAGGCATTATTGTTCTGCCTTGTTCATCCTTGCGAAGAACAGGTAAGCCGGCTCGTGGACAATGAGCCTCTGTGGTCTAAAAATAAAACAAAATCAATGTTGAAGAACTCAAAATGCAACTTTAAGGTACACATGAAAATTTCTTGGATCCTACAGCAATCAGTTAAAAATGCTTCAAAAATTGACCAAAATTCGATCAGCACTGAAGGTAGATCCTCGATTCCATTCCCAGGGTTCCCAGTCAGATCTTGCGGGCAATCCAAGTCACGTTTATGTTATATACAGTTGGTGATCAAATCCCATTCCAAGTTTTTTCTTCTTCGTTATAACGGGTGAGCCAGAAAAAAGTTCCCACTTTTGAAAATTCATAGCACCAAGAGTACTGAATGGATTGGAATTAATAGAATTCTCATTGATAGCCGAGAGATTGAAGTATTCTTGTCATTTTCCTCGCGTGTTTATGAGCACTGGAAATATAGGCGAATTAAAATTTACGAAATCTCTTGGTTGCGAAATGCCTGAAAAAGGGCCTAAACCACTCGATGAAATCGTAAACAAACTTTCGCACAGAATAAAAAAGAAAAGTACAATTTTTCACGGTAAGAGACATTGTCTGCACATTTATTGCCGTGGGATTGAAAAACTTCAGTATTTGTTTGCAGATCTATTTCCTATAACTGTTGCGAGAGAAGAAGTGCAATTGCGCATTGTTCTGTCTCAGGAGATTCCATACGATTTGATCGAGCTTTTAGGCCCATTTTCAGGCATTTTGCAACAAAGAAATTTTTGTGAAGTCGAATTTAACTATATTTTCAGTGCTCATAACAACATGAGAAAAATCACAAAAATACTTTGGTCTTTCGCCTTTTAAGTAGAATTTGATTCATTCAAATCCATCCAGTACTCTTGGTGCTATGAATTTTTGAAAATGAGAACTTTTTTCTGGCTCATCCGGTAGTTCATAAACTCTAGTCCAAGCACAAAAATCCAATTCCCAGAGTATCATTCTAGGCAAATCCCAGATCCCATTTTACCCTTTCAGGACCCTCTTTGAAGTTTGTGAATTCAGCTTGAAGATTCAGCTTCTTACAAACGGGTTCCTGATAAAGATACTGTAATCTATAAATTCAGTAATTCATCATTCGTTCTTTCCTTCACTTTCTCCTTCTTTAATACCTCAATCAACCAATCAATCAATCAATCGCTCTAGAAATCTTACCTTGATCAAGTCAATCAGAGTGTCATCATTATGTGGAATCAAGACAAATGATTTCGCTGTGAACTCGCCCTTCTGGCCTCCAAGAGAATTCTTGTCACCAATCTTATAAACACCTTTCATTTGCAATGTGAAAATTGGTTCTGTGCACCAACCATCTTTGTAATGATAATAATCACCACTCCATCTACCATCTCCTATGACGTATTTTCTGAGGATGAACTGTGGTCCATGGAATGCTTCGCAGCTACGAGAGATAAAAACAAAATCGTCAATGATTTCATTCAATAATGATCAGAAAAATAATTGATCTTCTAAGAAAAGAATTTTGTGAGAAATGAGAGGTGAAGGCAAACCAGTGCCCAAATTTTCGTTCACTTTGCAGCAGAATTTTGAGATCCAGGAATTTTCGTGGGCGATTTATGGAAATTTGAAGTCGGGAGCGTGTATCTGGGCAAACGCCGAAACACTGGCAACACATTCGATAAACTGTTCTTTAGTGAGTTGTAAAAGATACCTTAGAAATGGACGGCAGTGTCTAGAAGCTGTTGCGCAATCTATCTGGGGGTAAAGTTCCCTAAAAATCATGTGTATAATACTTCCGAGTGATCTTTTTTTTATTATTTCCAAATTATCTTCAAAGGCTATAATCTCAAATCTTCTCTCTCCCTGTCTTTTCTTTTCGTAATTTTCCGGTCTTTTTTTTAATTTTACAATGAGGCTTTCAAACTTTCTACTTGAGGAATTCTTGTTTTTTGGTGGTATAACCGTGGTTTGTGCCCAACCAACCAAACAATTTTCCCTCAACGAAAACTCCCTATCTTGTCAATGTTTACATTCAATTCTTACGTGTTCCATTAAAATGGGCGGGGAAATGTGGCTGCATATCTTGGAAAACATAACTGATAGATTGTGCACAATGTCAGCATGATAATTGCAGCCATGAAACTAGCCAAAACGGTTTTTATTCCCTCCTTATTTTTGCTAGCAATATCAGATTGAGAGATACCTAATCTTTGACCTCAATGGTGTTGCCAAAATTTCTATGTTAAATTTGTTCAACATTCATAGACTATAAAATGAGTTATTATTTAACGATTTAATGCTCTTCGTTTCGTTCTTAAAATTTTCTTGGCTTTTTTCGTGTAATTCTCTTGCAGCCTCGATATCGAACTGTTTATAATAACGATGTACGACCGGATGATTCAGAAAAACCAAAAAAGGTTCAGAACGTTTGAACTTTCTCAAACTGATAATCGTTGTGTATCTATCTAACATATCAACTTAGATACAAACATTTGTTTGTCAGTATAGTTCTAAATTTACATGAAACTTTGTGAAAGCTTTTTGTCTTGGCTTTCTTCAAAACAGGCCTAAATATTTTATCGCAGTTTCGCTTACATTTCAATTTCAGGTCACAAAAGCTAGGTGAAAACGGGCAAAACACAGATCCCAAGGGTATAAATTATAGAAAAGGCTCTCCATCAACACAACAAGATCTTGGCAAATATTGAATTGGGCACCCTGTGTTTATAAGGTATAACATCTTTGGAGTGTACCCTTGGAGGCAGCCGCCAGTTGCAATATATCATGCATGACCCAGATGCTACCAGTGCCAAAATTCAAAATAGATATGCAGTAATTAGCAATTTCAAAAGATTTAATTTTTCCAATTTCCTTCTCTTTCTACAGAACTTTCGAGACACAATGATACTTGATTGGAAGAGATGCGACGTATTGATACCATGTTAAACAATAAACATAACATTTTTGTGATGCCAACTGCGCAAACGTTGCACAATTTAGTACTGTCTTGTACACAAGGCATTCTCACAACCAATTAAATATCTCAGTTCATGTAATTTGGTATTTTCAATGAAAGGTTTGACAAAACATGCATACAAAAGAAGCCGACAGAAGTTGAAAGTCTCTGTCTGTGGTCTGGAGGACAAACCCATGAATATGCAAACCAAAATGCAAATTGTGACAAACTATCCACCTCAAAAAATTAGGCCAATTTTAAGTCATTTTAAGGATCAAACCAACTTCCAGAAAAGATGTGCTACGCATAGAAACCTAAACAATAGCTTCAAGCATATGCCACTTCTATCAACTTTTTCCTCAACTCGATGCACAGGACAAACCCCAATGACAAATCAAGCAAACCAAAGCAACATTAGGCCATTTTGAGTGATTTTGAGGATCAAGCAAACTTTTAGAAAGATTTTTGCTACCTACAGAAACCCAAGAAATTGCTACACAAATTTGTGACTTCCATTAACTTTCTGCTCAATTAATTAGAGTCGTAAGCATTTTGGAAAATTGATGAAAATAAGGCCATTACAGGATGGCGTAATGAACAGCGAGAAAACGAGGTTTACAATTAACTATGAGTAAGTTTTTCCTCATGCGGGAAGCAGGGAAATTTTTACGTACAAAAAAGCATATTCAGCTAATTTTCCATCAAACCCAGTCGAGAACAAACTGTTTATCTGGATGTTGAGCACAAAATTCCATCGACCAAACACCAATCTTAAGTAAACAATATTAGGCCTAATCCTGCATTTGAGATGGATCTCAAAAGAAAATCTTGAGGACTTTGAGAGAGCTCAATATGACAACAGGGTATTACTCAGCTAAATTTCAGATGTTGATATTTTGTTGTGCGTCATGGGATAAAATTTCTTATCTCCGATCATAATATCACAGAATATCTTTTCCTTGTTCTGTTACAATATCTGATTTTTTATTATGGCAGGAAATGTCAACAATATTCTATTTGGGGTACAATCTTTACAGTTACGAAATGTAAAAGTTCTAATTTCGCGTCAGAACAGTTATGTCATAGATCGCTGTGAAAATCAACAGCCTTTCAAAGACAAATCATAAAATGGTGTTTCAAAGAAGCTGCAATCGCAATCAGAGAACGGTAAAGGGCGACTGAACAACGAAAGATGCAGCAATATTCGATTTCGGCTACCATCTTAATAATTATAAAATGTAAAAGTTCTAAATTTGTTTTAGAACAGTTACATCATTGATTACCGTGAAAATCCACATCCTTTCAAAGAAGTGTCATGAATTGTTGTTTGATAAACGTTCAATAGGAGCCTTGGCTCCTCAGCTGCAAATCGCTAGTGGACAGTAAGAGCGACTGCACTCCGTGTAGCGCAACAACATGCTGGTTTTGATTATGCTACAGAATTTCATACGCTTAAGAGCTAATGGGGCTGAGAGGACAAGCCTCCGGATTTGGGACTTAGATCAGCCTAAATTCGGGCCTAAATGAAGGCAAAACGTTATAAGTTCAGGCAGCCCCTCCCTGGATGTGCCCTCGAGTTTCTTCTTTTAGCACTTCTAAAGGCTTCCACAGAAATGCACACAAGCTATGTTTTGCTCTGCTTGATGTACGGTTGGACACTTAACTAATATAGTAACGCAATATCGGAATATGATGGTCGGAGCTAGGCCAAGAAAGATACTGAAAAAGATTGAATGACCAAAACGTTTGAATTGAACAGGCAAGAAACACTTACGTTGAAGAAGTCCAAACTCCACTTATTTCCCTGTTGTTCAAAGTAATGCTTTCAGTCTTAGAATATTGTGCAATGTTCTTTGTGTAGTCTTCACAACTCGTTTCTACTTTGACAAGCCTGCCAAGACATGCTGTAAATGAAATAACAAAGAAACATGAACATCTAGAAAGAAGTCGAGCAAGATGCGATAAAACCGATAAATAATGTTCAAAGTTTCGGGAAACAGTGAAACTTGGTGGACACATAAAAAACTTATCGTATGTTGCATCAAGGAACAGGCCATACAATACAATGGGTAGCTCGGACACTGGTATGTTTGAAAGTATGAGTTTACTATTCAGTCTTTAGGCCCATTGCTGGAGGTTTTGCTCGATTCGAAAGCTGAAGGCCCAAGGGAATGACTGCAGAAGAAGCACAATATTTGAGTGAGTAACATCATACTTTCAAACACTCCAGTGTCCATGCTGCACATGTTTCGGGGAGAGGAATCGTTTTGTTACACAGGTGCCCTTGTGCCGTTGGAGAAATTGCCTTTGCGGGGGAATTATGCAAAATAGACCAAGTTCTTTTTATGTTGTGTTATTTTCTTTGTAAGCACCCCCAGATTAGATAAGTTAGGCGTTTTCTGGGTTGATTGTCTTTGAAAGTTCCCCTGATATAGTGAAGGTGGCCAAGGCCGTACACAGCATAGGGGCAGCTGGGGCAGTTGCCCCCCTAAAAATCCCACGGAAACAATCAAATGTACAGTAATTTTGACCTGATTTGAGGAAATATTCCCTCTTTGCCCTCCTAGATATTTTGAGTTTTGTACAGCCATGAAGGTGGCTGGAATTTTCTTCTCCGTAAACTGTTCATTTTGGTCCGAACTAATGGTCATGCTATATCTCTTACGAGATTTCATACTGTACCGCCTGGAATATACAATTTTCTCCCTTGTTTTGCTCTGCGTTCTTTTCTCACGTCTTGTGCTGAGATATGAGATATGCTTGTAGCAAGGTCCATGTATGCCCTCCCACCGTTAATAGCGGTAAAAAAAACAGCTTTGTGCGTGAGTCAATTTGTAACTGTTTCAAACTATATACATTTCAAAAACGATAACATTTGTAACAAAACTGATAAAAAGCGAACTTTGATGACTTGTTACATGGTGTTTTGATTCAGTTTATTCGGGTGAGTGATTGATTGACCTGCAATGGCACTGCAAGGGCCTAACACGTGCGATAGCTTTCTATTCACCCCCTATTCACCTCATCAGAATAATTGCTTTACTGGTCGTTTTGTTAAATTTTTTCAAACCACATGTGTTCGCTATAATTTGTTTGAAACAACAGGTAACAAACGAAATTTAACGGCACCATGAGTGAAATATTGGCTTTTGCAACAAGCTTGAGAAAACATAACAAGAAAGTTTATTATGAACACGACAATCCTTCAGGTCGCGGGCATTACAAACAGAATTCATGCCTTGCTAAACGTAGTCCAAGTGGCACTTCAAAGTATCGAAAATTGAGATGCAGCACCATAAAGTCATTTCTTATTCAGAATCAGGGTTCGAATTGGACTTGAAAGGCTAGAGTGGGAGAATCTGAGCCAAATAATGTTTATCATCTTCTCAAAGATGCACAACTTTGATAGAAATATCTTTCGTCAAAGACCCATAGCTAACCATCATCCTTTGCAGCCCCAAAGCTGACTTTCGCATGATATGAAAGTCGTTTCTGGCCTAGATTCTGTTTGTTTTGCTTTTCATTCAGAACGCAAAGGATCATGGTTAGTGTAATGAGTGTGAGTCTTTAAAAGAGGGGATCATTTCTCCGAGGGGGGGGGGAGGGGGTAACTCCTTGCATTTCTCTCGAGAAAGATCTTTTTACGAACAGTTTTACTGCCTGTACCATCCCCCCTTGGCCCCTTCTGTCCCAACTGCTGTTCCTGAAGTAACTGGAGCAAATCGCCAAGTTATACTGTCAAACATTATTTCACTGTAGAAATTCTGGCATTGACGAATGTTACCTACAATAATGGATGCCCAAACCATTTGTTCAGGAATATCAGGGCCCTGCAGTTGCTAAAGGAAGAATATGGGCAAGAGAAAACTGTGCTTGCTGCCCATACTAAAGAAATTATAGATTTACAGGCTATTAAAGGAACAAGATATTCCAAAGTCAAACAGTTTTATGAAACTCTACGCATAAATTATGAAGCACTAAGAGCCATGAATGGTCATACTAAAGTTGAGGGCCTGGTATTATCTACACTTGCAAAGCTACCAGGAATAAAGGCAGATCTTACAAGAAATGATGAAAATTGGGAAACTTGGTTATTTGATGATTTACTGAAAGAAATTAGAAAATGGCTGANATGTGGGAGTATGAAGAACATTTGAGACAAGAGAAACTGGAAAAAGACAGAGCAGCTTGGAAGGAACAACAGAAAATTATGATTGAAACAAAGGAAAAGGAAATTGAAATTGAAAGAAGAGCAAGAGAGACTGCAGTTAACCTCCCAAAATTGAGTATTGCACCTTTTAAGGGTACACCAAAGGATTGGATAAGATTTTCCAATCAATTCATGGCACAAGTAGATAGTCAACCAGTAAATAAGATTGTGAAGTTAGGCTACCTACTTCAAAGTGTAAGGGGAGGCTGTCAAGAATTGATAGGTAACATCCCAAACAATGAGGAAGGATATGACAGGGCCCTGCAGTTGCTAAAGGAAGAATATGGGCAAGAGAAAACTGTGCTTGCTGCCCATACTAAAGAAATTATAGATTTACAGGCTATTAAAGGAACAAGATATTCCAAAGTCAAACAGTTTTATGAAACTCTACGCATAAATTATGAAGCACTAAGAGCCATGAATGGTCATACTAAAGTTGAGGGCCTGGTATTATCTACACTTGCAAAGCTACCAGGAATAAAGGCAGATCTTACAAGAAATGATGAAAATTGGGAAACTTGGTTATTTGATGATTTACTGAAAGAAATTAGAAAATGGCTGAAGCGAAATGAAACTGATGATGAGTTGGAAAAAATGAAAGAAGAAAGGTCAAGACCTGGAGATACATTCCTGACAAATGAGAAAAGAGGGCCAAGGTGCTTTTATTGCCCAAATGAGCACTGGCCGGACAAATGTGATGTTGTAACGGACAAGAATGAAAGAAAAGAAATTTTGAAAAGAAAGGGTGCTTGTTTCAAGTGTGGGGAGAAGCACTTAATGCGCGATTGCACAAGAAGAGGTTGCTTTATATGCCAGGGAAACCATCATTCAAGCTTACATGAAGAGAGAGCTCAGAAAACAGAGGAAAGTCTAAGTGTTTACACTCCATCTGGTGATTGTATCATGCCATTAATCCCAGTGGAGGTGAAAGGAGAGCAGATTTGGGGAATACTAGATACTGGAGCTACAAAGAATTATGTCAGCAAGAAAGCTGTAGAGATGCTAAAGCTTAAGCCAATTAGATGGGAAACAACTAGCTTGAGAACAGCTGCAGGGCAAAGCAAAGCTGCAAAAAGAGCAGTGTATGAAATAAGCACATACACAGTGAAGGGGGAGAAGTTCACTTTTGAAGTTGTGGGTCTTGACCAAGGAAACTTCTCTGCAGTAAAGAGAGCATCAAGCAGGGATCTAAAATTGAAATACAGCCATTTGAAAGGATTGTTTATTCCAGAGAGTAAATATGGGAGTTATGAAATCCATATTTTGATAGGAGACCCTACATTCACAGATTTAAGAACTGGGAACTGTAGGAAAGGTTCACAAGGGCAGCCCATAGCAGATGAAACATTATTTGGATGGACAGTACATGGAGAAAGAGTGATCAGTGACCAGAGTTATTTTGCACAGACAGTCAAAGAAGAGCACGAAACAGATATCAATGAATTGGAAAGAAAATGGAATAAAGAGAAGGAGGAATTGATCAAAGATTATGAAAATGAGAAAGAGAATATAATGAAACTGCATAAGAAAGAAATTTCTGATCTGAAAGAATCATTTAATCGTCAGTTGACAGAATCAGAAAAGCATTACACACAAGAGATACCAGTCATCAAAGGTGAGAACAAAAAAGAGAAAAATGAAATGAAATTTGACAAAAAAGAGAAAGAATTGAGATATGATGTGGAGCACAAGCATGAAAATGAAATTGTTGCTAAAAGTTCAAAAGTAAGGAGAATTGTTTTGGAAGAAAAATTGAATGTAGAGAAAGAACTGAATGAACGTAATCAAAGATTCAGTCAGGAATTGGAACAAGAAGAGATATATTGGAAACAAAAGGACGTTAAGTTGGAATTAAGTCAGCAAGTAGAGAGGGCAGAGCGGGTGGAGAATTTCGATACAGAAAGAGGAGAGTTAGATGAGATGTTACAAGCAGAGAAAGAAGAAATGGATGCAAGATTAGCAAAACAGAAAGAAAAGATTGATACCAAGAATCAAAAGAATATTGAAATGTTGAAAAGGTCAAGAAAGGCAAAGGACAAGATGTGGACAAGATGGTGCACAGAGGATGTAAGAGCATTGAGAGAGAAACAGAACGTCGCAAAGAAAGAACAGTGCCACCCAGAGTTAGGAGAAGTGGTATTGGTTGTTTCAGACAAGAGCAAACATGAATGGCATCATGGACTTGTTTGTGAACACTTATGGGAAAAGGATGGAGTAGTGCGAGGAGTACGGTTGATAGTTAGAAATAAGATATGGGAACGCCCAATACAACTTATCTGTCCCCTTGAAATACGCTCGACCATGACACCAGAAGAGTTAAACAAGCGAATCGTTGTGGCTAACAAGGAGTATCCTGAGGAGGAAGTGGCAAGACCAACGAGGCATGCGAAGGCGGATGCACTAAAGAACATTGCAACTATTGCAGAAAACGAAGACAATTTTTAAGTAGCTGGACTTTAATAGCAGTAAAATTAAAACATTGTATTAATTTTAGGGGAGTATAGTGAAAGTTGACATTGCGGAGGATCCTACGCTGCGCAGGACGTTACGTTGCGGAGGAGATCCGGGAACTTTGGGAGAACACGAGGAGATTCAACATGGAAGGACGAAAGGCATAGTAATATTGTACTTAGTTGTGTTTTGTTTATCAAAAATCATTGGAAAACGTAACAAGGATCTTTTATAGTGGAAATCTACTATGAACGCGGCACAGGAGAGGTTTTTACTATAA
>REGM01000117.1:626666-646502 GCA_004194415.1 Aurelia aurita | reverse complement strand
CCCCCCCCCCCCCGTTTATAAATTTTTTGAAAAATATCCACCAAGAACATGCTTATTTCAGATCCCCGTTTATTAAATTTCGAGCTTCTTGAAATGTGAAACATGTGAAATCATCTTTCCTGAAATGAGACTCGAACTGTATTTTCGTTTTTAATGGTTTCTATGATTTTAACTTGTTTTTACAGTCAACACAACTTGTGCTTTTCGTCCCATTACAGAGCTGCAGATCGAATTTTCCACACATCTCGTTTATTCCAGACCCCTCTTTTATTAGGATTCGGGAGACTGTCCACCCCCACCCCGTTTATTTCAGACCCCCGTCTAATCCGGACTCGAAAGAAGCTTCTATGACAATTAAATGAATGCTATAAGGCCTGCAGAAGAAATATTGCAAAAATGTTAATCTACCTTCCAACCTTTAAAATCTACCTTCCAACCTCATAAGCGGGGATGGCTCAATGGTAGCGCGCTTGACTACCAACCTGGGGGTTGGTGGTTCGAGTCCCCGCTCTGTCGAACCTGCTACGTAGAGTGAGGAGAGTCGCTAACTCTCTGTAATTCCAGGCTAAAGGAATCGCGAGGTGTGGTCACATCGAGAGGAAGGACCAGGACATTGCTCGATAAGCTTAGCTTCTCAGTGTCCTAAAAACTACCTTCGGATGCTAGGTAGCAACATAGAAAAAGAAACCTTTAAAGATGATTAATCTAGCGCTTGTTCTTCGACCTCTTTTGTCCCTATTTTGGCCCTTTGTTAACTTACAGTGATGCTACTCTTTTGCTATACTTTAACTTGACGTTAAGTGATGATGTTACGTATCTTAAAAACTGTATTATTGTTTTCTTAATGGTGTTTGTTTGTTTGTCAAGTATTGTAACTGGCATTCGACACGGCAGTTTAGACAGGTAATACTAAAAACCTATCCAGTATGCGATAAGAATGTAAATGATATCAACAAAAATAAAAATGATAGTGATATCCAACTTTTTAAAAGCAGACCTGAAACGAGTTAACAACAAATAAAAAGAACGAATGCATACCTGGGCTAAGTTGAATGCCAAAGTTGTTGCATAGAAAAAGTTGGCATTTCCACTGCCAGCGTAAATCCATAAATGATATAAAACTGGAGCCATTATCGTTGAAAATAATAACATCAAAACTGCCAAGAATAACGAACGAAAATCTGCAATAAAAAAGAAGAAAATATAGTTGATGAATTTAGATTTTTGAAAATCAGGAACTTAAACCTAAAACATTTTATGTCAAGGAGCCTTCAGTGAGCAACTGATTCAGCCAAGAATGCACCTGATAAATGCAACTGTATGCTCTGCAAAGTAGGCTTAAATTAGCTGTAATTTTAGCTATTTTTTGTTTATGCCTACTATAAATAAATAGATGATGATGATGATGATGATGATGATGATCACCTCCTATTTAACCAAACGGCAAGTTCTTATCTAGACCAACAGATTTTCCCAGTTCACTTGTTCTTAAATATTTCTTTATATCTACGTTAATCTTTTATCTAATATTTTGCTCCCCAATAGAAGAAGGCAAATGATCACCTAATGATGAAATTACAAAAATTGAACATTCATTCAAAATTCGTCGAGGCACAAGCTACCAAAGCCTTTAGTTCCACCAACAATATCACTTTACATATCACAATATCACAATATCAATATACTTCTATCACTTTCGTTAAAGGGGCCTTTGCAACCAGCATGCTTTGTGAATGCATCCTTTTATGGTTTCTTTCTTGTCGCCATTTTCATGGTCCACTACAATGGCCAACAACAAAGAGATGACACGTGCAAGGTATGCCGGTTGCAAAGGCCCCTTTATTTAAGTATCAAAATCGAACAAAAATTCGCAAACGTGACGAACTAAGAAAATTGACATTTGACATTTGAGATCAAAGCGACAATTTTTTGCTGGTAAAAGAGCTGTATAAATGTGTGTTTAACAGGTTAGGAAGCAATGAAAACAACATCATGGGTGTGTTTGATTGGAACCAATTCTGAAAACGGTAAACTTGGTAGACTCGGAATTTGTGTTTGATTGGCTCTGAAATCCTCAAAACGGTAGGTTTGGTAGGTTTAGAAGGCCTTCTGAACCTTCTGCTCCAAAAAGCAGAATGTTTGGCAGACTTCGGAGAGAAGAGTTCGAATCGAACACGGTATTCGGCCTATCGAATCGAAGCCATCAGTCTGTATTGTACTTTTGTTCGATCGGCCGAATACTGTGTTCGAACTCTGCAAAACCTGCTGTTTTAAAGATTTTTGTGTTTGATTGGGAAATATATTTCCGTCTCTGCAAAGTCTACTGTTTTCATAATCTGGTAGGTTTGGAATTACCAATCAAACACGCTCTATATTTCATAGAACCAAACATAACTATAGTAATTAATTAATCGACCATGGCTGAGCAGTTATGACAAGCAATTAAAAACTAGCGGTATATACTCAGGATCATGTGCTGAAAGTTAAACACGTGAGTAGGAGGCGTGGCTGGTATCTGACCAGCCGGGAAGGGGACTGGGCCCTACCAATTCCATAGGGGAACCATATCATTCCATTCATTTATCATTTATATCATATCATTTATATCATTCCACACATATCATTTATATCATTCCACAATCCCAACTGTGTAGTATATATTATGCGTTAATTGAGAGTCACCTGCGTTATGCTGATGTTATCTGGGGTAGTCTGTCGAAAACAAAACTAGCTTCTCTCCAACGTCTTCAAGACAGGGCGTGTTCTATAATAGCAAGCGCAAGAATGAAAGATAGCTGGTCGGCTTCCTGGTTAAACGTAGAAAATCTTTTCCGTTACGATCGGAATGTCATGACCTACAANTAAAAAAATTGAAAAATATCATTCCACAATCCCAACTGTGTAGTATATATTATGCGTTAATTGAGAGTCACCTGCGTTATGCTGATGTTATCTGGGGTAGTCTGTCGAAAACAAAACTAGCTTCTCTCCAACGTCTTCAAGACAGGGCGTGTTCTATAATAGCAAGCGCAAGAATGAAAGATAGCTGGTCGGCTTCCTGGTTAAACGTAGAAAATCTTTTCCGTTACGATCGGAATGTCATGACCTACAAGATTATGAACAGACTATGCCCTGAAAACCTTTGGGATAAATACCAACCGAGATCTTTTCATTCGACCTACAATACGAGGCATTGTAGAGATCTCCAGATCCCTAGATATAAGACTGAATTTGCAAAAAAAGGCTTTCATTACGCAGCTCTCAAATTATGGAATGATACACCTGCCGAAATTCGTGAGCTACCGACACTAGATCGTTTTAAAAAACAACTTAAAACGCATCTAAAGAACTAGACTCTCAAACACAACTCCCTGGAAGAACAGCATTGGTTAGGTTTTATAGGGCTGTAGGTTTTTATTATTTAGGTATTATCATTGTAAATAGATGTTATATAATTTAATTTGCTGAAGGGTTAATTTGTGTATAAATAATATTAAATGAAAAAAAATGAAAAAATGAAATGAATCTTTTCAACAAGAGCCTTTGAAGTACTTAGTAAGATTATTTTAAAGTTTAAGTCTCAAATCAGTTATCCCTTATCCATGTACAATTTTATTTCATCTCGTCGAAGAGAAAAACAAATGGACAAAAAGACTCACATCTATAACAATGCTTCCACAGTGGTAACAAAGCTAAAGGAATAGAAAGATCCCCAATTGCTGGATATGACTTGCACCAACTTATTGTAGCCAGGAATAAGTAAAATAGGAATTCCGGTTGTTTTCTAGAAAAATAAGGTTCGAGATATTTCATAAAGGTGAATCAACGGAGCTGAGAAGAGCATCCTACAAATAGGACAAACAAAACTCCTAAGCACGCTATTGTTCCTCTGGCTACACAATATCCACGCACGTGTCGAAATCATCAAATACAATAGGCCAATAATAGAATACCCAGACCCCTTCCGCGCGGGGCTTTTATCTCCGTTGATTCTCTTTAAAAACCACGAAATGTTACCCTGTTTATGTACTTTTAAAGCTAAAATTTAAACCGTCATCATTTCAACATTAAAGGAGTTGTGTAAGCTAAACTTAAAAAAACCATGACTTTCTCTCCCTAATGCAGGCAAATAGCAGTAGATACATTGCAAATGAAGATAATTAGCCAGTGCAATCAGATTTTCATACCATCAACATTTTTGGAGATACAGCTAGATTCCGAGCCACAAGATTTAGATGTGTTTAGCCTAAACACACGAAAGCCCTTTGTTTACTAAAGTCTTGGGCAGCTTCTTTAATTGAGGTAACAATACTGTGGTAAGCACATGTCTGTCGCTTTCCTTGCTCACGCTTTGGCGACTTTATGACGCCTCAAAACTAGCTTATGAGTTACATAAAAAGTACTGTAATTTTGAAAATACTCAAGATATCAAAAATTACTTACGGCAGAGTTACTGTGGAACTTAAATTTCCTCTTAAGCAATTAATTCGAACGGAAAAATCAATAACATATTTACAAAATTATTTTTCCAAGATTTGACTGGAGAATATCTCACTTACCTGAATATAATACTGAATGGTATGACATATATGAATGCGTTAAGCTGCAGAACCCATAGAAAGAACAATCGAAAGTGATCGAACATTTCCAGAAAGAAGTACCAGAATAGGCCCATGTTTGGTGTGAGATCCGGCACTCTAAGTCTAAAAAGAAAACATCATATCGTTAGTTAAATGTAACGTTATTTCTTCTGGCAAACAGCATACTTGCAGTTCACTGCCTTAACAGCCCAACAGCAAAGTCTCTGATGCACTCTGCCAAAAGGGGGAGGATATTACAAGGCCGCACAAGTAGACAACAAAAGGAAATATAGCTGAAAGGAAAATTTTAGCAAGATTAACTAGGTTCCGTTCCATAACGAAATCGACAGTTAAAATCGTCTTGGTAAAAATGCTCTTCGACGCCATCTTTTCTGTAAAGGTATATTTTGGAGATTTCCCAGAGGTTTAAGATTTTCTAGCTTCGAACAGTTAAATCTATGCTTCATCGTTAAAACGATTCAGGATCATAAAATTGATATTATTTCAGCTTGTAGATGGTTTGCTGAGAAAACAAAATGTACCGTATAGACGCGGGTATAGACGCGAATCTAGCGGCACGCCCTTTTCATCGAGAATATTAAAAATGGCATTTCCTATCTTTCCAAATCGACGCACATATAAGGACCACTGATAAGATGTTTAGCCTCATCTATGTTAGTAAGGAGAACTGTCTATTCGACACCATCAGCGAGAATTAATGATAATCTGTATCACGGTATCACTAAATCAAAAATGCACCATCTAGTATTTGTGTAACTTTTCTCAAAACGGCTCGCATACAAGAGCGCTACCCTTTTATTTGGGTATAAGGACATGCCCTCATATACCAAATGACCCTATATCCGCGTCTCTGCAGCATTGGGCTCAAATCTTTCAAAATCTTTAAAAAGGTGGGTGTAAAATTCTATCACTTTTTCTTTGAAGTGCATTGCTTGAAAGGAACTTAGGGTACTTTCCTGTAAATCTGCCGTGGAAATTTTTTGATATCTTGATTATTTTCAAAATGGCAGTATTTATATTTTTTTGAAAGAATTCATGGAAAATTTTGAAAAAATTTAAATCACCGTAAATCCTTAAATCAATACAGGAAAATTGATACAATCTTCGAGAAAACCATAGTTTATGAAGGTCTACAATATGGTGGCAAGCAGAAATCTGTTGCTCTTCTGGTATAGGATTTAGAAATTTGATGACATCATATATGATAAATGCCGCCATTTTGAAAGTAATCAAGACATCAAAAAACTTCCGGGGCAGATTTACAGGAAAATTAAGTGCCCTAAGTTCCTTTCGAGCCATTTAATTCAAAGAAAAATGTAAACGAAATTTACACCCACCTTTTTAAAGATTTGAGCCCTATTGTGCTCGTCTCTGCCGTAAATTCAAAAAAGAGATAACATCATGAACTCACGTGAACATATAAACTGCGTCAGCAAAATCCCAACTCTCGAATACTTTATACGAACTGACCATTAGACATGATAGTGATACCACAAAGGCAGAAATGACTGGTATGCTTTTCTTCCAAGAAGGTTGGCCACCAGTATATAAATATTTAAGTGCAAGTGGTATTATCAACATCACTGGATAGAAAGATAGGTATGATGCCACTGCTACAAATGCCACAGCCATAAAGTGACGATCTAAGGAAAAGGAATTTGATCAGAACTACCGGGATTATAAAAATAATTCTGCGTGTATAGTTGTCCATATCAAAAAAACATTTGTTGACTGCAAGTTTCTGCTGACAGTAGATAAACACAATATCTTCAATTACAATCTCGATACAACTCGAAGAATTTTGTGAAAACCCTTTCTGCCCAACCTAGAGGAAGT
Organism: Aurelia aurita; assembly: GCA_004194415.1. Taxonomy (NCBI): domain Eukaryota; kingdom Metazoa; phylum Cnidaria; class Scyphozoa; order Semaeostomeae; family Ulmaridae; genus Aurelia; species Aurelia aurita. Next base: position 640,065 of record REGM01000117.1, on the reverse strand, counting down.
TGAAGTAGGTAGCTTTTTTTTTACCTTTGGCTATTTAGCAAAATGGTTTGGAACAAGGGATAGTTTTATAGTAAAAGGCGAATTTCGAATATAAACAGTGAAGTTCAAAGCTTGCAATCTCCTCCCCAGAGTGGGTTCGTTGCTCCTACCTCTACTCTGGGATACAAGTGGTCGTTCTGCAATTTGATTGGCTATTCGAAAACAATAGATAACGCAAACTAGTTCTCGAAAACTTACTAATTATTCCAATAACAACAATATAATCTAGTCACTAAGCAACAACCACTACAATGTTACTTTGTTGTTTGGAATCGAGGTCGCATAATGAGCGTTGTTACCCTGCTAACCGCAAATCCATAATGGCTGTTAATCTGCTCTTATTTTGGGCGAATTTGTGCTATGTGTACCAGGGTGTTCACTTGGCTTCGTGATTAGCGTATGACGTAAGAACACCCTGGGAACGAGGTTGCAAAGCTTGTTGATCAATCTTTCGAACCTTTCAAATCAAGTTCGCATTCCAGTCTCTAAATAGCTAAATGGTCGATTAAAACCTTCACATAAAATGAAGTATGTTTTCGTAATATATGTAATCAAAACGTCGTTACAGTTCCCCAGGGAATAAACCCTAATTTGCCATCCTAAATTTGAAAACTAAAGCCAACCCTAGGTTGAGCTTGATTAGAGCCTTCGGCCCAACCCATACTGAGAACCATCCGACAAATTTGATGGATTTTATCCCTATTTTACTGCTGGGAGATATTCAATTCTCACCAGACTTCAACTAAACAATAAAGAAGTAGTTACGTACCTGATACTAGAAGATAAAATGTGACACAGAGTACTAGATTGTTGACAGTGCCAGTTGAAAAAGCAGCACATGTCGCTATAGTGTATGGGTTGATTAAATATCTAAAAAGAAATGAGAAGTGAGAAACGGATCTTAACATTTACAGGAAAAAATGAATTGACGAGGAAAGTTCCGAACTTTATCTTCTGAAGCAGTTGCTGAATGGAAGGCTATCCTCATTTCACAATAGACAAAAACGCTAAAGATGGCAGCCTTGCAAAGAATGCTGGTAAAAAGCTCCCTGACGACCACCTAACGACATAAAAATTTTGGTCTGCCGTTTCGACTCGACTAGCTTGGTAAAGTTTGAAACAAGTAATCAATGTAAAAAAAACAGGAGAATTTTGTAATTCAAACGCGAATCTTTAATTAAAACTTTCCTTTTTCTGCTTTGGAAAGGTTTCCTTTCGAACCACGTTGCATTCCAATTCAAGGTCGATTTGAGTTCAAGCTAGCTAGTTAAAACTGCAGACCGAAACTTTTATGTTGTTAGGTGGTCGTCAGGGAGCTTTTTACCAGCATGCTTTGCAGAAAACACAATTGAGTCTTTGGAGCCACCATCTTTAGCGTTATTGTCTATTGTGGGAACTTTTATGGTATACAGTACAGGTTTTGCGCACATTAACATGACAAGAATTCTCAAGAATTTTTAAGAACTTATAAGATTTTTCAAGAATTCTTCACAGTCTGATAAGAATTCTTGAGTGGTATGAAAGACTATAAAAATTTTAAACAAGAATTCTTAAGAAATTAAAACTGTTCTCAAGAATTTTTAAGAATTCTTAGGCAGAAAAACAGTGTTAATGTGCGCAAGGTCTGTACTGTAACTAAATGTGTGATTGAAACAAACATTTGGACAAGTCAAAACATATCAACTGTTTGAGAAATCATACTGTAGTAGAAAACACAGACCGTTGCTTTATTTGCATCTAACTGCTATCCTTTACGTTATTACTTTGTGTTCTGTAGTCATAACTCTTTTCCGTATCAAAATCATCAAATAGCACTGTATGTACTTACACTAAAGTGACAAAGTAAGGTATAGATTCTAGATCTTCTGTCCCCCATAAGAGGACCTTTGCGTCATCCTTTGTTGTTTTATCTTTCCCTTGTTTTAACAGCTGAAAAGAAACATTAGAATCATCAGAACTTAAAACTGATGCAAGATCTATAGTAGACAACAGGCAAGCAACAATGATCAAATTCACTGAGAAAAATATAAAACAATAAGTTCTGTTCGTTTTCTAGCATTACAAAAGCACTCAAGATATGTTTAAAATTCAGCAGCAAAACTAATTTTCTATTTTTCAAAGAAGACGTTCCTTGAACAATTTTGCTTTATTTGTTTTGTTATTTGGTAAAGATTCATCTTCTATTATTTCATATATTACAGCTGGTCAGTCTTGCAGTTAGTTTATAAAAGCCAATATACCTGTCTTCCTACAAATTGTTTTGCAGCCTTCATCAGGAAGAAAGCACCAAGAAGATCACAAAGCTATAAAAATGAAATTCAAGATAGAAACACATATATATTTAGGATAGGGATGCTCGCGTTACTTTTTTGGGTCTAAAATTTGGGCAAAGCTATTTTTGGGTCAGTCTATTGTACAGTTATTTTATTGGGTTCATAAAATTCTGGATTATTTGTTTGGGTCTCATATATGAGAACAATTTAAAAAATATAGAAAAGCATGATTTACAAACGATTTGTTACTTTTTTGTTACTTTTTAAGAAAAATTAATTTTTTGGGTCAATTTTTATGCTAAGAATTCTTTTTTTGGGTTGATGGTTTGTACCCCAGCCTGAGCACCCCTATCCTAAATATATATGAGGATTAAAATTGAATACAAATATAGGATGAAAACGAATTCCACAAACAAGTGTTGGTGGAAACTGTTGGGCTTAACTACAACATGCTTGATGGGAAAATTTAGGGAAGAAATCCAACAGAACAAGGCCTTGCAAGGGCTATGATTTGAGCTATTGCAAACAATTTTGATTTCTCTAGTGTTCTAAAACGAAAGGTAAAACTTTAAAAAAAAAGTCCAATATATACAAATTGAACAATAGATGTTCCCTTTGCAATAAAATTGTCTTCATGAGGGCCCTCTCAATCTTGTTTATTGCATTTGTTTCTAATTTTCTTGTCTTTGATTAAAATCTCAATAAAAATTACAAAACTAGTTGTTTACGAGTCTTTTTTCTGCCAAAGAGTTTCCAAAGATAGTGAAAGTGGTTTTCAACAAATATTATAAAAGATGAGTCTTTAATTTGACAAGACAACCATTTTCAAAATATGGGCTTTGGACCCCATGAATATGTCAGACAAAGCCTAACAAGAACAAGGAAATAATTGGATCCCAACTCACAATAAATACATATGGTATTGCTTTTGCTGCCACATTTTCCAACAGCTTGAAAACGAGAATCATAAATGGTGGCTAGGGGAAGAAATGAAGAGAAATATTCAATTAAAAGGGAACACTTCAAAATGATTACAGGCTGATAGAAAATCTTGGCTCATTTTGGCACAATTAAAATTCCTAGGCCAAAAAGAAGACAATGAAAAACAGCTTGATAACAAATACATGCTTCAAAACTATACTATGATTAATCTTGACATCTCACGATGATGGTACCACACACACAACACACACACACACAGGTGTTATTCATATCGAAATGAAGGCACCCTGTGTTACCTAATGGTTGGCTTGTTGCCAGATAGGAATCTTTTTCTTATTTTCAATTTAATAAAGAAATGCGGAGGTGAGTTAATTTTTTGCAGAATTGTGTATTCTTTGATTATCTTTGGTTAATATTTGATTGCTGAATATCTGGATTTGAATTTATAGGCTTGTCTAAAGCACATGCTGAGCAATGGAGAGCACTTATATTTCATTTTTTGGGCTATAAGGGGAGCAGGTGCTAATTCATTCAAGGGTAGGTGCTTATTCCTAGTTCCTAGGATGGCACACATGGTTCGTACACATATGGTACCCATGCAATACAGTTTTCGTTGAAAGAAATAATTAACATATCAGTATCAACAAGGTGCTGTGGCACACTGGTGTAACCCTCCACCCTTGCAGCCAGAACATTTCAAGCAGACAGGGTTTGGGCCTCAGAAAAATCTGTGATTACCATAATTTCAGATGCCCAAATTTGGGTCTGCAATTGGTTGGCCTCAGGCAATGTGTGTGAGCGCACGAGCACCGCTCGCAGGCACAAAATATCATTAAACATTTGTTGCTGGCACCTTTGCTATATTCAGAGTGCTTTGATTGCAGGCACATTTTTCCCAACCATTTGCTCGCAGGCACAGAATATTTTTAATGAGGCCTGGTTGGCCTAAAAAGGTCTTTCATATTTTCTTATTTTTGCCTCTGCTCACAAAACATAGAAGGACCATCGCAACACCCAAAACAACACTCTGATTCAAAATCATACTAAAAGAAGACTGATGCCTCGCAAAAATATTCATTATTTCTTTACTTTTAAATAGTCAGTCGGTTGATGCAAATGACAGACTTTTGTGTGGCCTGCAGCCTAAAGGTTCAAGAGGTGGTTATCACTCACATGATGACAAATATCTCCTTCATAAGGGGATAATCCATACTGCATCAGTGCAACGCATTCTTTCACTAAAATACAAGAAGAAAGTGAGATTTAATACGTGAAGTGGTTCGACTTTGAGTGAGATTACCCACCACAAGACAAACTCTTTCTATTCTGTCTTTCTTGACGAAATGATGGATAACATGAGTAAAACAATATTTCCACCTCCTGGTGTCGCTCTAGAAAATAGGAAATAGGGTGATTGATGAAATATGCCTGTGCGCTTGTAACAATGTTTGAAGCTTATCTGCTATCATATTTATTGTAGTTTATTGTAAGGTTTTAGGCCAAAAAAATCAACAACAACAACACAAAGAAACGTCTATTAATTATAACACACTCACATCTGTTCCATCCAGTCAAAGGCGTGGCAACTTCGACTCTTCCTTTTAGAAATTCATTGAAAGATGTTTGGATAATAAACCATCGAACAGCAAACGATATCAAGAACAATTTTTTCATCTTTTCTCCTTGAAGAGGAAGCTCTAAAAATGGCGCCCATTTCCAACCTCGTTATAAAGAAACCTCGTTTTCAGACACTGGCACCGATTTTAATTTTAGAGATTTTGTTCTTCCACAGCGCCCTCGGCGCTTCCATCATATAGCACTCCAGTGTCTCTCAGACAACGATTATTTCCTTTCATTTAATATGCCAAATTCCGTGCTAGTCATTGTAAGAGATTTTAAAACACTATAAACCTATAAAGAACAAAGCTACATCAGCTATAACCAATGGGAACTAAGGTTCTCCAAAAGGTTGGAACCATGGTTGGAACACTCAAGTCGACTCAAAGTCCTCAAATACCCCTAAAAATAAGCATAAGGCTGACATTCCTATGCCCTTTGGAAAGCATATGCCCTCTTCACTGCACTTTTCCGAAATATTAGACCTTGTATAGCTCGTTAGGTTCAGCTCAGAAAAAAGAACATTTTCATCACCTAGGTTCATAGCATAGTATATCAATCCACCTCCATAGAACCATTGATTATCAACAAACTGAAGACATCACCGCAAAAGGTCGAACGCATACAAGGGAGAGCATTAAGATTTTTGTCTAAGGCACGTTTTTCGTTTAAGGGAGAGTGAAAAATTTGTTTTATAACATGGCCAGTGCAAAACACGACGGGGCAACTACCTTTTTTTAACCCTTGCAGAACGGGGTTACCACTTTTTATCACCCGAATATGTACAGGGCAGTAACTTTTTTATGAGTTAAAAATGAAATTTGAAAAATAAAATTTTTCATTTTGCTGAAAAATGTAAATACCCTACAACAGGAGCAGTATACTTAGAGAGATGTGTTCAAAATGATGTACGATTTCCAGAGTGTCCATCCTTTCCAAATCCAAGAACAGTTCATCAGTATCTTTCGTTGGCAAAAACTTGTAGCATAAGTACACGTTATGTTTTTTGGACATCAACCAGAATAAAATTTGTCACAATCATTAGCTTATTCGTCGGTATGTATAACAACTAACACTCATAAGTACGGGGCAGATACATTTTTTAAAGAAAGGGTGACAGGGCGGTTATTTTCTTTTTAAACATTTTCAACAGAGTGAGCAGATCTTTTGCATAAATTTTATTTTCTCCACCGGCCATGTAGTAAAACAAATTTTGCGTCGTCCCTAAGAGCTCTCTGTATCGAAATATACAAAACAATGAAGCAGCTAAATCCTGTATTTATGCAAAACATATTTTCTTTTAAATCATCTAACCTGAGTCGCTCTCAGAGAAATCCACATGATTTGTTACATCATAGCATTAGACCTAATCAAACGAATTTTGCTACTAATAGCCAATAGCATAAGAACTTGGCCCCAGATATGGAATGGGCCGGAATGGTCTCCCAAATGGAATGAAGTCTGCTCAAAATATACACATTTTCAAGAGATTAATAAAACAATAGGATGGGGTGGAATGCAACTGCAATGCATGTCAATTTGAGAAATAAAGTAAAAGTAAGGTTATCGTTTTTATAGCGCCTTTACTATGTTTCAATATTCAAAGGCGCTTTACAATTTTTACCCCCTCAGCTCAGGCATTTTTTTTTCTCCCTTGGGGACTATTTTCTACACAGCGTGCAGCCTTACAGTTGGCGGTTCTGATGTTTTTATTGCCTTCATCACTGAGGTACCAATTTTACACCTTGGTGAGGTGTTGTACCTACAATACCGGGTATTTCCAGGAGGTCACCCATCCTGGTAACGACCTGGCCCAACCATGCTTAACTTCGGTGATCTAATGGGAACCGGTGTATCCATGGTGGCAAGTCGTAGTACAACATTTATCAAAATCCTTAAATTGGTTTCATTAATTTAGTTATATATACAATTGTAAATATTTTCGAAATTGATTAGCTTCTCTTATTTTTATGAATATTTAGAAGCTATTTGGATTTAAATTTTTCTAAATGAAATAAGATGACAAACAAACAAAAACAAACAAAAACGTGTTCAGAATTTACAGTGCTTGTTACTTGGCTATTTTCTCCAATTATTAGCTGGATAGTTTGTTAGCATTTTTCTAAAGAGCTACAAAGAGCCACGCGAACGACCGTTTAGAAGGCAAGGAGTAAAAAATCCAGTAAATTGATTCATAGATTTCAAAATTTTCTTGTCCTCAACGTCAGTTCATATAGTTGCAACATCTCTTGTTATCGATGTTCTCCTAATGCAAACAGGAACTATTCGGTCTCTAACCAAACAGCTTTCCTTCAAGTGATTTCTGATCTCACGGTTAAAATATAAGATTATAATTGCATTGATCGACGAGTTCATGTAAACAAACACATGAAAGAGATTTGCCAAGAACATTGCCCATTGTTGATCACCATAATACCACGAAAGTGGATGCAAGACAAGAAATGGGGTGATACTGATAAATAGTGAAGCCAATAGAAACAATGCGATGCGAGCGAATCCTTTTCTTGCGTCAGGCCTCTGTGCGTTGTCAGGATTAATAGAACTGTCCTTTGTTCGATCACCAATAGATCTATACGCTCGAGAATACAAAAGAAGTATCCCAACTAAGCCAAGGAAAACTGATACACTTGAGATGAATAATGTGTAAATATAAAAACCAAATTTAAGTCCCAAGATTTTGAATCCTATGGAACCAAGTGTGACAATAGCTGCAGCGGCTATTAATAGCCTAGCACGCTTCTTTGTCATTACAGCAGAGTATCTTGTCAAATAAACGATATGGATGTAGCGATCAATGGAGATAACGACGATCATGCATCCTGAGAATATCGCGATAGTCATTCTCAATGCTGTCGTAATTTGCAGAGCTGTGATACTCTTCTTCGTGATATCGAGGAATCTCAGTGTAATGTCACTGACCAGCAGTGAAATCCCAAGTAAAATATCTGATATTGAAACGATTAATATGAACCTGAATGAAATTGTATTCAGTTTGTTTAATTTTCGGAGGCAATGAATCAATGTTGAATTTGAAATGATGTTGAATATACCAAGAACAATATTTGGCACAAAGAAAGATCTGTATGAAACCATGTCATACGCCATTTTGGAACATTAATGGCGTGAATTAGAAACTTTTCAGCTCTATATCTTAACCAATTTTGTTCAATGTTGTTCATTGGGTTATTCGATGCGTTTAGCCGAGGGTTCGAAAACCATTCTTTAGTTCTGTTTTTGACAGCTTTGATTAGCTCTGTTGGAGGCGCCCTAATTTTGACTAGTATTTTGGACGGTAGCTGGATGAATGAAATGACGATGTTGTTTATTGCTTTAATGGGGACGACGGACCACTTTTTCAAATGACTTCTCCTCGAGACATTCTTCTAGCATTTGCATGTCAATTTACCACTTCTCCATCTTTCCTTACTGAAGTATACAGCAAATTTAACAATCCTTCAGGTCCTTCAATACAGTACTACAATACAGTACTATTTGTCGACTCCTTGACGAAGGAGACTTTCAATCGCTAAGAGCTCTAAAAGCTTATAAGCATGTCCATAGACACCGGTCCATCCATATCCTTGTCAATATCCATATGTTTTCGAAAATCATTGTTAGCGCAGCGATTGTGATATTGTACCTTGAAGTAAAGATGAAAGTGATCAGCTCTTCAACTCTGCATGTTCCTTTCTTAAAGAAGCTTGGTAAGGTCTTTTATCAATGTCTCTTTCTTCTCGTTAATCAATTTCAAATATAAGAGTTCTAAAGAAATATTTTCTCGCTTGTTACATAAAACTGTTCCTTTCGTTTGCTCTTGAACTTCTGCAAAAACCGAGTTTTCAAGTCGTCTCCAGATTTCATCAAACGAAAGAACAGAAAAATGGTCGAGTGATTCTTTGCAGGTTTCCAAAGTTTTAATTTCTTGAGTCTGCCCAAGGTAGTCCGTATAGCTGAGACCTACTAGAGAAGAGATTTAATATTACTGCGCTTCCCTTGGTATTTTTACCGTTCTCCAAGGATCTTTACTGGACAACTACCCCTACTACACCTTCGCTGTGTAACATACATGAATCAGTTATTTTCTAGAACAATTATGAAATGGCCACTGTTATGCAACTGCCTAAAGTTGACTGCTAGCAGCAATTAATGAAGAAATCAAACAATTCTTTCCTCATTCAGTTAGCCTTCGCTACTGTTTCATGAAATGACAGATGCTTTCCCTCTTCTCTTAACTTGCTTCAGTAACATAAAAAGATACTTTTCCACTGTTTCCTCAGCTACCTCAGCTCTTTTGAGATATGTTCGACATTTTGATATAATTGAAACACAGACACAATATTATGCAAGTTAGCTGCCAATAACTTTAAGCAAGCCCCTGCCACTCACTAACCATAAATAACCAATTGTCTGCAATTCAAACCAGATGACACCTGTTTCGTTATTTGATCTAGTTGTTTGGTTCTTCTTGAGTATTTTATAACAGCAAATAAATATTGATTTGCAGACTGCTTTCAACTTGTTTCTTGTTTGCTAAAAGAAAATTTAAGGCGTTTCTTCTTTTTCTACTTCCCCTAAAAAGATTTTTTAGCATTCCTTTGTCAAAAGTTATTTCGAGGAAACGAAGTATTCGCCATTACATTTTGTCGTCTAGGTCATTACTTTGTCCATTGATTGCAAGCTTATTTTTTTAGGCTTGCAACTTTTGCTTATTCGACTCAACAAAATATTTCTGCATTTATGTCCAACTCTGGTGCAATCAAAAACATCTGTGAAACGTATTTCGCAGTTTCGTATTCAATTTTCTTCGATACGAACTGCTTCTCTTCTTGCCAGATTCAATGCAATATTCTCCCAATATTCTTCAACCCTTTGTTTTGCTGTTTGGTCAAATTTCTAGAAATTATAGTCAGAAGAAAATTTTCCGTCCTCTTATTGATGAAAAAGATAAATTTTCTTCAATACCGACTGCTCCTCTTCTTGTCAGCAATGCAATATTCTTCCAATATTCTCCCAATATTCTTCAACATTGTCACCCTTGGTTTCTTTGATTTATGAACTCTACAACAACATCGATTCTTTAAACCTTTCGCAGCCCACTACAATGCATTATTTATTTCTTGTCAGCAATGCAATATTCTTCCATAATTCTTCCAATATTCTCCCAATATTCTTCAACATTGTCACCCTTGGTTTCTTTGATTTATGAACTCTACAACAACATTGATTCAGTTTTTAAACCTTTCCCAACCCACTACAATGTATTATTTATTTCTTGTCAGCAATGCAATATTCTTCCATAATTCTTCCAAAATCCTCTCAATATTCTTGAACATTGTCACCGTTGGATTCTTTGATTTATGAACTCTACAACAACATCGATTCAGTTTTAAAACCTCTCTCAGCCCACTACAATGTATTATTTATTTCTTGTCAGCAATGCAATGTTCTTCCAACATTCTTCTAATATTCTCTCAATATTCTTCAACATTGTCACCCTTGGTTTCTTTGATTTATGAAATCTACAACAACATCAATTCAGTTTTTAAACCTTTCGCAGCCCACTACAATGCATTATTTATTTCTTGTCAGCAATGCAATATTCTTCCATAATTCTCCCAATATTCTTCAACATTGTCACCCTTGGTTTCTTTGATTTATGAAATCTACAACAACATCAATTCAGTTTTTAAACCTTTCGCAGCCCACTACAATGCATTATTTATTTCTTGTCAGCAATGCAATGTTCTTCCAATATTCTTCTAATATTCTCTCAATATTCTTCAACATTGTCACCCTTGGTTTCTTTGATTTATGAACTCTACAACAACATCAATTCAGTTTTTAAACCTTTCGCAGCCCACTACAATGCATTATTTATTTCTTGTCAGCAATGCAATATTCTTCCATAATTCTTCCAATATCCTCTCAATATTCTTGAACATTGTCACCCTTGGTTTCTTTGATTTATGAACTCTACAACAACATCGATTCAGTTTTTAAACCTTTCGCAGCCCACTACAATGTATTATTTATTTCTTGTCAGCAATGCAATATTCTTCCAAAATTCTTCCAATATTCTTGAACACTGTCACCCTTGGTTTCTTTGATTTATGAACTCTACAACAACATCGATAAAGTTTTTAAACCTTTCGCAGCCCACTGCAATGTATTATTTATTCATGTTCACCCCTCGTTAATACTTCACATGTCCTCAAATCTTGCGCTCTCTCTAATTAGATAACATCAAGCGAATCACTTTAAACCACCTCCATTACACTTGAACAAAAAAAAACGAGTTTGAATAAATCAAAAACATGGACATCGAATTTTTCTTGAACGTAAATCACACTAGTAAAGTGCTTGAAAGGTAGTTGTTATTTAACATTGTTGAGCTATTTCACAATTGCAGACCAAAATATTTGAAATTAACATGAATGTTCTTAACCTTTAAATGTTGTAACGTGTTCACAAATGATCAAGTCTTCAAAGTTTTCGTTTGCGCATATAATTTGCAACTGTCAGTTTTTCCTAACCAGAATATTCTTAATTAACAACAACACAATTTTCGTAGTATTGTCATCCACCTCTTACTTATAAACCTGGTCAATCAAACATTTGTTTTTCATTTCAAAACCATTTACTGAGGCCCCGTTCACACTACTCCGTTTTTGTACAAAAACGGAGAGAAAAACATCCGTTTTTATGAAAGTGTTCACACTGATCAGCACAAAAACAGTACAAAAACGGAGGTTTTTGAAAACGCACTGGATCAATGTGAACGCACAAAAACGGAGGTTTTTGAAAACGCTGCAATATTGAACAACGAGGTTCACAAAAACGGAACAATGTGAACGCACAAAAACGGATGTTTTTCGCTCCGTTTTTGTAATCAAGCAGATCAGTGTGAACAGACAAAAACGGATGTTTTTTCCCTCCGTTTTTGTACAAAAACGGAGAAATGTGAACGGTTAGCTTCGATGCGACAAAAACGGGTAANTTCCGTGTTGATATCCCCATTGGCTTGGTGTCAATAAGGCGCTTGTATTAATATGGTTATCTATGCCCCTACAAATTTGTCCTTCGGCTATTTTGCTTGGTACACTAAGCAGTGACAGGGGTCTGTAGTTTCCCCTATCCATTTTTGGTCCTTTCTTGTAGGCGGATCGCAACTTTGCAGTCTTCCATATCTCAGGGTAAGTTTGTGTTTGGAAAGACTTATCTATCACTTTTCCAAGTCCTTCAATAATAGACTTTCCTGCTTCTTTCATATCTTTTGGTGAAATTTCATCAATTCCCATTGATTTAATGTTCACACTGTTCACACTGATCAGCACAAAAACAGTACAAAAACGGAGGTTTTTGAAAACGCACTGGATCAATGTGAACGCACAAAAACGGAGGTTTTTGAAAACGCTGCAATATTGAACAACGAGGTTCACAAAAACGGAACAATGTGAACGCACAAAAACGGATGTTTTTCGCTCCGTTTTTGTAATCAAGCAGATCAGTGTGAACAGACAAAAACGGATGTTTTTTCCCTCCGTTTTTGTACAAAAACGGAGAAATGTGAACGGTTAGCTTCGATGCGACAAAAACGGGTAATAACAAAAAACGGAGCAGTGTGAACGGGGCCTGAGAATGGTCATTTTCTCAAGGCATATTGTCCATATCAATAATCAAATCTCAAATCAGTCTTTGGTAAGAAATCAGAACACAATTTTCACAAAACCTGATCAAACATTTGCTTGTCATCTCAAACCAACTGCTCAGAATGATCATTTTTCTCAAAGCATATTGTCCATCTCAGTAAATAATTTCAAATTTATAGTCTGAAGAAAGAAAACAAAAAACCTTCAGATCCAGTGGCGGACTGGCTCAGAATTTTTCACCGGCCATGGAGGACTTAAGGGGGCCCTAGTGGGTGTCGCCCGAGAAATGAGGGTGTGGTCAAGAGAAAATTTCGTTGCAATCAGCGGCCTGGCTAGTGCAAATTAAGTAGAGGTACTAACATGAGGGGGTCTGGAGGCAAAGCCCCCAGGAAAATTTTCGAGGACTCTCCTTCTACTTTTGCTTAGAACACTTCTACAAATCTCTTTTTTGCCAGTGCTAAAATATAATTTTGACCATTTTGTAACAGATTTTCTATAAAATAGCATCCTAAATCATTTTCTTCATTAAAAGAATATACTGCTACATTTTCCCAACGTTGAACTAAGGCTCGTGCTGCAGATTATAACTAATCGATTTTTAAATCCCCAAACTTTTCTCTTTGTCCTTTCATGACGAGTCTTTTAAAAAATTGATCGATGTTTCGTTATCGTTTTCAGTGTTTTCGAGAGCGAAAATTTTAAGAAACTCGATTACAGCTCAAGAAAAAGAAGACTAACATTTTTACAAAAATCCTTGAATCTAATTATGAATTTTAGCACAGATTAAATCATAAATCTTCAAAATCAGTCCAGTGAACGATTTATCGTGGTCTGTCGAAAGTGGATAGTGTTTTTTGG
>REGM01000117.1:596716-622968 GCA_004194415.1 Aurelia aurita | reverse complement strand
GAAACATGGACAAATATAACAAAAAAAGAAATGGAAACAATAGAAAAAATGCAAAAAGACATCCTAACAGCACTATTTCATCTACCCATAAGCACACCATACTGGGGATTATTAGAGGAAAGTGGATGTTGGCCTATGTCAAGCAGAATAACTTATAGAAAGCTTATGCTTTTCCAGAACTTACTCAAATCGAACGAAAAAAGAATGGCTAAGAAAATATTAATGGATCAGATAGAACAACAAAGAAATAAATGTTGGTACAGTGAATTAAAAGAGCAAATGGAAAAATATAAGATTTTCGAAGAAATAGAACAAATAAAATGCTATAAAAAGTCAAAATGGAAAAAACTAGTCAAAGAAAAAATACAACAATATGTAAACAAGGAATATCAACAAGAGAGCAAAACAATGAAAAAATTAAGATTTGTACATGAAAAGCAGATAAAAAGAAAAGAATATATAGAAGTGTGCACAACAAATGAAATAGAGAATATAATTAAAACACGCCTTAATATGCAAGAATTCAAATGTAATTTCAAAGGAAAAGACAAAGAAATTGAATGCCCATTGTGCAAAGAAGAACCGGACACAACAGAACACGTATTTGAGTGCAAAGTTTTAAAGCGAGTTCTTGAAACGAGAGAGACTAGGTGCAGAGATGTAGAAAGCGAAGACATCAAAGTCTTAAAGAAAGTCAGCCGACTTATGGGAAAAGCAAAAGAAATAAGAGAACAATTATCAAGAAACTAAATAAAAAAAACAGATGTCAAATGAGCTTGCACCATCGATTATGATGATGCCCGTCGAGACGGAGAGGCTCAAATAGAATCACAATAGAATCACAATCACTGATTTGTCTCACCCAAAGGAGGCTGCAAGGGCCTGCCACCCATTCGTTTCCTGTAATGGCGGACAGAGTAGCAGCCACGAAGAGCAGAGAACAAGGCTCAGATCTTCCCGTTGCAGGCTCATAATGCCTCGGAAAAGGAATTTTACAGAAGCACAAAGCATTGATCTCGACTCTCTGTACGAATTCAAGCCAAGATGTTTGCCAAATCACAGCATTATCCGCAAATTGACAGAGCGAGAAACGGGCATAGGCACACGAAAACCAAACACCCACTTGCACTGTGCAAAGGCTTTTAACATGAATGTGTTTCCAAACTTCACGGTAGTCAATGTAGAGAAACCTCCATGTTTTCTGCGTAAATTTGCACCTGATGGGCGACATTTTGTTGCATTTTCGAGAGACCAAAGCTCTTTGGAAATTTATGAATTCCAGGGACCAGATGCCGTGGAGGATTTGCTCAGAAACAGAGATGAAAATACAGGCGAGGGGGACACGTATATAAGAGATAATCTATTTGAAAGATTCTTCAAGAAGAAATCTACAGTAACAGTTGCATCAAATGGGGAACATCTGAATAGAGAATGTAGCTTATTCACAGATAACGGCAGACATGTTATTGTTGGTTCCGCTAATACAGTGCCAGATGAGCCCCCACCTCTTTTCTTTGACAAATACAAAAATAATGAATCAGTCTCTCCAAATCAAAGATCACCATTAGAGGACTACACAATTCATATTGTTGACCTGTACAGGTGTGAGCAAGTTGATACACGATCATTTAAATGTGACAAAATCTTTTTATCTCACAACCAAGGCTTGTATCTCTACAGAGACCTCCTAGCCATTTTATCTGTCCAGCACCAGACAATTCACATATTCCAAGTGACACCTGATGGGCATTTTGTTGATGTCAGGACAGTGGGACGATTTTGTTATGAGGATGACCAAATGGTTTTTGAGGCTGTGAGAGAGGTGCAACGTCTTAGGCCTTTTAGAGAAGTCACACTGAACAGCCTGAAACATAGAATATTGGTGTATTTATACCATCTATCAATGAATCAAGACAAGAAAGAACCTTTGAGAAGGTTTTATCAACATTTTGATCAATTCAGGCTTCTAAGAATGTGGAAAATGCAGCTGCTTGATGAGAATCATTTGCTAATAAAGTATGCTTGTGAAGATGTTGTTACTCTAAAAGTGACAGACCCAAACTCTCAACCGTCCTTCTTTGTTGTTTACAACATGGCAACTACTCAAGTCTTGGCAGTTTTTGAAAATAATTCAGAGACATTGCTTGAATTATTTGAACAATTTAGTGATTCATTTAGAAATGCTCTCCCTGGGAACTATGCTCAATTCACTTGCTCAACATCAAGTAATATCTATGCAAGATACAACCAAAGGCGATTCAAACATACAATAATCAATGCCAAATATGGAGGCCATACAGAATCAGTGAAAAGGCTCTTAGCACAGCTACCAATCAGCTCTCAGTCATATAGCAGCAGTCCATATTTGGATTTGTCATTGTTTAGTTATGATGACAAATGGGTGTCTGTTATGGAGAGGCCAAAGGCTTGTGGAGACCACCCTATCAGGTAAATATATGTATGTGCAGCCACTAACTGTTCTTGAAGTGAGCAATACCGAGGGTCGTCTGCGTGAAGTCTTTCTAATAATTCCATGCCAAACCAACTAACCTATATGCCCTCACTATCTCCAATTTTGCTGAAACTTTTCACATATGTTTCTCATGGTAAGAAAGGACTACAGTCCAAATTTCAACTTAATATCTTTAACGGGGGCCAAGAAACAAGTTCTAAAGATTTTCCCAATTTTGTCCCGATCCGCGACCCCCCAAACAATGAAACATTAATGAATTTAGTTCTACTTGTGCTAGTTGGCTCAGTAAGAGCTCATTTTAAAGCTTTTTTCAAGCTCTCTTCAAATATGATAGTTTCTTCAACCTACCCTATACATGAAGAAAATACCAAGCTTGGAAAACCAACTTAATTTTTAGTGACTCCCTGTGAATTAGTACCTCTCCCCCCTGAGGCAAATTTTGTACCAAAAGCTTCCTTAATGTATAGGTAACCATGATGCAAATCTATAGAGTGGGCCCCCTATGGATGACAAGGTTATGGGCTTTGCAAAAAGAGTAACTCCACAAAATGTTGAAAAGAAAGAAAATCATAGGAATTCCCCCAATGCAGTTATAAAAAAGCTTTACTGAAACTTGATATTGGGGAAAGGATTCTTTCTTTCAAAATCACTTCCAAATTCACACAAACTTTCAAGTTTCATAAATGGTGGGAACTCACTGACAGTCCTTCCCCTTATGGATGGTATCTAGTAAAGTAATCTTTGTTGTTTTTAGCAGTTTGTTTTAATGAATAACAAAAAGCAGTTATGGTTACCTTGCTCAACTCTATTCCATCCTGTTTTGCATTCTTAGCAAGATAACAGGATACTTATCCTTAAGTGTGAAAATATGGAAGGAAGTAATGTTAATCCTACAAAGAGTGGCAAGTGAAGATAAAGGAAATTATTTTATATTGAATGACACATTAATTCTCCAAAGGAAGCAACTGATGAATGAATGGGATTCAGAAAGGATATTTAAGTAAACTCTTTACTTAGGTTGTTAGTTGAGATTTTGAATGGCTAGAGTTACTTTCAATGATGGAGAACTCTGCAATAAAATGTGAAATTGGTTTGAATCTGAATGAAAGTTGTGAGCTGACAGAAGAGTCTGATTTCTATGAACTAAACAAGGAGGAGATTGAAATATTAGAACTGCGAACACAATGCAGATCTCTTACGAAGATATGTCAGAGGCACAGGAAAGTATTTCTGACACAGTATGCAAATCACCAACGAGTATGTTGTGATCCTTTGTTAAGACATCATGGACAGAAACCAGCGAAAGGCCTTCGTGAGATAAGTTTGCTTTATTCTAATTTACATAAACACTTGAACTTGGTGCCTGGCAACAAAATTTGCACACCATGCAGGAAGGTGGTATCATCCTCTACCTACGTAGTCCAGGACCCAGAGCCAGAGCCTGGTCCATCATATCAAAGTGACATAGAAACAGAAGCATCAGATGAAGATGAGCCATTTGAGTCATCCTTTGCCGATATCTCTTCAGTGAATAAATCAATAAGCAGTCTTGGAGAATCACCTTTCACAACCAAAAATTTAATAAGGAAAAAGAGATATTCTGAAGAGAAACTTAAGAGAGTTAATGAAACATTGCGCAAGAAACTTAGGATGGATACTGTGCCTGAGGAGAAGGATGGTCAGAGTTCTGACAATTCAAAAGAGTCTGAAGCCTTTTATCATGAAATGATATCGCAGTTGAAGGAGAAGTTCAAAATGTCGGGCAAGAGGAGTGAGCAAATGCAGGTGCTTACTGTGCTTCCAAATAGCTGGAGTATTAGAAATATTCAAGATGAATTTGGGGTGTCCAACTTCATGGCAAGAGCTGCAAAGAAATTAGCAAAGGAAAAGGGGGTACTCTCTACACCAAATCCAAAGCCAGGCAGAAGTGTACCTGAAACTGTTGTGGAGCAAGTAAAAAGGTTTTATGAAAGTGATGATATCAGCCGTCAGATGCCTGGTAAAAAAGATTGTGTTGCAATGAATGTCAATGGGGAAAAAGTTATGGTTCAGAAACGACTTATACTTTGCAATTTGAAGGAATGCTACCAGAAATTTAAAGAAAAGTCAGCAGTTGACATTGGATTCTCAAAATTTGCCACCTTGCGCCCGAAAAATGTCATTCTACCTGGTGGAAGTGGAACTCATGCAGTATGTGTTTGTGCGATACATCAGAATGTGAAACTCATGTTGGATGGATCAAAGATCTCAAGTTTACCAGAGTTTCGAGCTTTAGTTGGAGGGGAAGGGAAACTTACCTACCAACATTTGTTAGCCTGCCTTGCATGTAATCCCCCACAACCAGAGTGTTTGCTTAGCTGTTGTTCAATGTGTGGAAAAACTGATAAGCTTAAGTCTAACCTCTTGAAAATCTTTGAACAACTAGCAATCGATGAAGTTACTTTTAAATTATGGGTGAATGTTGACCGAACAACTCTTGAAACGGTTGTTAAAAGCACAGATGACTTTGTTGAAGATCTTATTGATAAGCTCCGTAATTTACAGCGTCATTCATTTATAGCTACCCAGCAGTCAAAATTTATGAGGGAGATAAAAGAAGGACCAATGGATGGAGAAGTCCTTGTCATAGGTGATTTTGCAGAGAACTATTCATTCGTTCTTCAAGATGAGGTCCAGGGCTATCACTGGACCAATAGCCAGGCTACAATCCATCCTTTTGTGGTATACCATCGCTTTCCTGTTGAAGGCAATGAATCTACCAACTTAAAAGAAATCAGTTTTGTGATAATTTCTGACCATCTAACACATAACACAGTAACAGTACATCATTTCCAATGCAAATTGATAGAGTTTTTGAAAGAAATCATACCATTCATAAAGGTGATATACTTTTCAGATGGAGCTGCATCTCAGTACAAGAATAGAAAAAACTTCATAAATCTTGCAAATCATGAAGCTGACTTTGGAATGCCTGCAGACTGGCACTTTTTTGCAACTTCGCATGGGAAGGGTCCTTGTGATGGAGTTGGGGGTACTGTAAAAAGGTTGGCAGCAAGAGCAAGCCTACAAAGGCCATATGAAAATCAAATTCAAACACCTTTGCAACTTTTTGAATGGGCAAAAGACAGTATCAAAAAGGTGCGATTTACATATGCTACAAGTGAGGAAATTATGGAAACGGGGAAGAAACTATCACAAAGATTTTTAGAGAGTAAAGCAATAGAGGGAACTCAAAAGCTTCATGCCTTTTACTCAATACCCAATTGTAAGACAAAGATTAAAGCACGAGAGTACTCCTTTGCTTCAACTGAGAGAACAGTTAGTGTCAGCAACGTTTCGTTGAAAGAACTATTAGATTGGGAAAAGATAAATGGGTATGTTACGTGTGAATATGATGGGAAATGGTGGCTAGCAGTTGTTCTTGAGCAATTTCAAGCAACAAGAGAAATAAAAGTCAAATTTCTGCACCCATCAGGACCAGCAACTTCTTTCTCCTTCCCAAGAAAGGATGATGTTCTTACTGTGCCGCATGCTGCCATTCTTTCAACAGTGTCTCCAACTACTCCAACAGGCAGAACATATGCATTAACTGAAATTGAGATGACACAAGCAGCTATGTGTCTCAAATGAGTGATGGATGAAACATTTAAGCACAGACATCAAACATTGATTATGTTGTATGGTTGTAGTTATGACTGTTAACTCATTTTAGAAACTCTTTTGCACATCTATCAAGCTTCAGTAAAGGTTTTTTATAACTGCATTGAAGGAAATTCCTATGATTTTCTTTCTTGTCAACATTTTGCGAAGTTACTCTTTTTGCAAAGCCCATAACCTTGTCATCCATAGGGGGCCCACTCTATAGATTTGCATCATGGTTACCTATACATTAAGGAAGCTTTTGGTACAAAATTTGCCTCAGGGGGGAGAGGTACTAATTCACAGGGAGTCACTAAAAATTAAGTTGGTTTTCCAAGCTTGGTATTTTCTTCATGTAGGGTAGGTTGAAGAAACTATCATATTTGAAGAGAGCTTGAAAGAAGCTTTAAAATGAGCTCTTACTGAGCCAACTAGCACAAGTAGAACTAAATTCATTAATGTTTCATTGTTTGGGGGGTCGCGGATCGGGACAAAATTGGGAAAATCTTTAGAAACTTGTTTCTTGGCCCCCGTTAAAGATATTAAGTTGAAATTTGGACTGTAGTCCTTTCTTACCATGAGAAACATATGTGAAAAGTTTCAGCAAAATTGGAGATAGTGAGGACATATTTGTGCTTTCAAGTTGTTGGTTTCATATGGAATTACCTGTGTAAAATTGAAAGAACAAGAAAATAGAAAGACTGCGTATTTGTAAACAATTTTTCGTATTTTGATGAATAAATCCATTATAATATGAGCCAATTAGAACCTGGTTAGAGATTGTCCGATCCGTAACACAATCAGTTTGTGTTTTAAGTCTTGAAGTGAAGTTTGAAAGAACAGATTACGTTCATAGATTTTCATTTTGCTGAGTCAGCCATACAAGAAATCTCATAGTGAAGCGCAGTCTTTCTATTTTCCAGTTCTTTCAATTTTATAAAAGAAATCTCATATTCATTCCATAAAAACCTTGAATGCTTTTTGCAAAATCCTTTTGTTTGTGACAAAAAAATCGTATGTGTTCAGAAAATATCATTTGCTTCATCAAGGGAGTGATTGACCTCTTGAGCAGTACCTCTTTCAGTTGTTTTATCACTCACAATAAACAATAACGCTAAAGATGGCAGCTCCAAAGACTCTGTTGTGTTTTGCTGCAAAGCATGCTGGTAAAAAGCTCCCTGACGACCACCTAACGATGTAAACATTTCGGTCTGCCATTTCGACTAGCCAGCTTGAATTTGAAACGACCTTGAATTCGAACGCAACATGGTTCGAAAGGAAACCTTTCCAAAGCAGGAAAAGTAAACTTTTGATTCGAATTGAAGTTTTAATTAAAGATTCAACTTCAAAATTGTCCTATTTGTTTACATTGATTACCTGTTCGGAACTTTATCGCAGTTAGCTAGTCGAGACGGCAGACCAAAATTGTCATGTCATTAGGTGGTCATCAGGGAGCTTTTTACCAGCATGCTTTGCGCGGCCGCCATCTTTAGCGTTATTGCCTATTGTCACAAATTAAGGAGGGAGGTTTTTGAAGGAATAGTTAATTGCAACAAAAAAATTGGCACAATGTTTGTGGGTGGGTTTACATGAGTTTCAGCAAGATAATTTTTGGAAAAAGTCTGGTAAAAGATAATGCAAAGCTCCTCATTTCCAAACTATTAGGAGAGAAATCATGGAAAATTGTCAGAAGAAACAAAAAAGATTCAGAAAGATTCTTGTGTTTTCAATTCTAGAGAAAATGGTAGATAAGCTTTCAGAATTGTTTCTATTTTGGTTAAAAAATCTTTCTGAAATAAGACTTTTAGCATGAATGTTTAAGTGACAGAGCAAAAACTCAAGCACGAAAAGTCGTAACTTTGAGCCCCCCTAGCTCCCTGCAACAGATCCCGAAATACAGCAACACTTAATGTTTTCTTTCTTAGGCCTTTAAGTTTTGATTTCTCTTTTCAAAAAGATTATTATGTGGTCTTTAAAGGGAGTACAAAGACCAGCAGCCTTTGCCATCGTTTGTTGTTGTTTTTGTGAATTTTGTACAGTCAGCTATTCTGGAAGCTGTGCAGAGCAAGTCCCTGACTGTGCGCAAAGCATGCTGGTCTTTGTACTCCCTTTAAGTCAGAATGCATGATGACGTCATTTTACGCAGTTTCTGCTCTGTCTGTTTATGTCTCCTTCAATTCCTACCCTGACCTCCCCCCCGGGCAGCCCGGGGGTCGACGAAAATTGATTGCGCAA
This sequence comes from Aurelia aurita, assembly GCA_004194415.1. Taxonomy (NCBI): domain Eukaryota; kingdom Metazoa; phylum Cnidaria; class Scyphozoa; order Semaeostomeae; family Ulmaridae; genus Aurelia; species Aurelia aurita. Next base: position 614,621 of record REGM01000117.1, on the reverse strand, counting down.
ATGCCCGGGGGCGGGGGAAATTTTGTTAGCCAATGCCCGGGGGCCGGGCACTGAGAACATGCCATATTCTAAGTAATGTGCAAGCTCCTATTGTTGTCAAATGCCCTGGGGCCGGGGAAAAATTGACAGTCAAATGCCCGGGTGCTGGGAATATTTTTTGTGCAAATACCCGGGGGTGTCCTTGGGGATGGTCAGGGTAGGAATTGAACGAGACATTAAGGGAAAAAAACGACGTATTCTTACTACAGCTCATATTTAGAAGATTTTTGGAATTTCACACTTACCAACTTACTTTGCAGGTTCTACTCAAGAAAATCAGGACTGTTGATGTTCAAAATTCATGCTGGTGTCTTGGGACGTCCAATTCCCCCAACTGCAAGAAGGCTGGTTGCATTCACATTCCATCCTTTCTACCCCTTTGCAATTTCAGTCCAGAGGAACAACTCGGAATATGTTGTGAACTTTCATGTTAGACATATTACATATGATAAATCGGATCACATGTGATTTACATAAATCTTGTAAATGTTGGTGGCCAGTTCAGGATTTTCAATCCAAAGTGCAGCCGAGAATCAGCCTTGGTTAGTCTCAGCTCATGGCGCAGACTTCTTCTTCTAGGGAAGGGAACTAGCCTCAGATGTAAACTTGGAAGGTGGACATTTTTAGATCAGACTTTAACTTTGTTTAGTAGATGTCTGTCGTCAATTGCAGCAAGGGAATTGTGCAGTGCTGCTCACAGATTTTTTGTTACTTCTCTGTCAAAAGTTTCATTTTGAAGAACTTCATTCAAAGTTAGACTTTCAAGGTAATCAGTTTCGAATGGAAAATGTTCAAAACTTGTTTGAAGTTGATTTATTATTGTAACATGTCTTTTAAACAAGAGTTTCTGATCCGTGTCCTCTTGCTAAAACAGCGCCAAGACTTGGTTCACACCAGGGAGCTATATACTATAGAGGAAGCTATAGAGGGAGCTATAGAGGGAGCCTATAGCTCCCTGGTTCACACTAGAGTAAGAACGCTTTGGAATAGACGATTACGCTAAAGATGGCGTCGAGGAAATTTTTACCAAGATCCTTTGCAGAAATCAACTAATCAAATCAATCGAAATTCAATGCGACACAAAGCATTATGGTAAAAAAATTCCTATCCGCCATCTTTAGCCAAAACGTCTATTGAGACATTCCGACAAAATCTCAAAAATAATGAAAGGCCCTTTTTCCGTCGCATTTCTAACAAGTTTTTACTCTGGTTTGAACCTAACTTTAGGATACAAAGCGTGTTTTTAGCTCCATACTGTTAGAAAATACTGACAATTTGATATCCGTTGCGTTGTTTTTTTTCACAATAATATGGAGATGACATCAAGTATACGACACTTAACATTACATTACCCTACTTAGCCGGTTTTCCACTGGGCGATTTTTTTCGCGCAAGCCGAAATTTAGGCCGAGAAACATTCGAGCAAGAGCGAGCAACAAAGTAGAAACAGATCGAACTCACTTTTTCGCTGAAGCGAATAGACTGATTACACGAGTCTCAGTCTCTGTCTTGATTTTTCTTCAGATTTTAGTCTCTGTTTAGAATCTGTTTGGTCGTGAGTCCTTGTATGAGAGAAAACAAAACAATCAGATTAAAACATTGAACGAATACAAGGTATCACGTCGTCAGTCTATGAAGCGAACAGCCAGAGACCGCGCCTCGTGTATCAAATTTCAACTGCGTATGCTTTTATTCGAAAAAATTCGCTTCGCGCAAAAAGATTCATCCAGTGGAAAACCAGTGAAAGGGGGTTGAACTTAAAATTTAAAGGCACTTTCTCTGGACACATTTCATTCATTTCGTTTTATGTTCGTTTACACAAAAATCCCTTCAGCTCGATAAAGTGAGAAAATAAATAATTATAGTTACGTTAAATATTGTATATTTACTCAAATACCCCCCGGGGTTCGTAAAACAGGTGGAGATCCCCTCGAAGTAAATGCAACTTGAAATCACATTTCTTCTAATTCTTCGCAGCTGTTACTTAAGTTTGCGACAGATTCCGTTTTTGACAAAAGATTCGCAGTATTTAGCGACGAGATCTGCTGTTTGCGGCCATTTTTGCGCTTTTTAGGAGTAAAATCGTAAATAAAATATGAGATGAGAAGAAAGAAAACAGGTGTATTTTGTTATGCGCTGTTTATGTTCTTCCTTTTTTCTTTTTATAAAGGAGGTTTTTGGTTTTAGTTACAAGAAACATATTAAAGGGGCATTTGCAACCAGCATACCTTGCACGTGTCAGCTCTTTGTTGGCGGCAATTTTGATGTACCATGAAAATGGCGACAACAAACAGACCACAAAAGAACGTATTTACAAAGCATGCCGGTTGCAAAGGGCCCTTTAAAGGGAATCGACATAGTTAAAAGCTGGCCCGGGCCAAGCTAAAAATATAGTCTATTGTATTTGATAACTTTGACACGTGACGTTTCATTGTGTAGCAAAAGAAAGAATGGGTGTGTAGGCGTTTTCTTTAGCCTATTTATAGGGGCAACTCAATATACCTATGTCGATCCCCTTTAACATGGTGACCGCTGCAGAGCAAAGCAATTCTGTTGTAGTTACTCCATTGCAATTTCCTTGACTTATAACCCGCATTGGAAACAGTTTGGTTGATCACTCCTAAAACTATTCCAGTTTTCCTGTTTTTATCAAATCGATAGACTGAATATGGAACAAAGGGCCTGTTTACATGGAGAGAGCTGGCCCTCCTAGAAGGGCTAGCTAGCCCTCCTAAGAGGGCTAGAATTATTTTGCGTTTACATGGATAGGGCTAGCCCTTCTAATGTAAACGAAAAATAATTTAATAAGGGATTAGACCAGAAGGTCGAGATCTCGGCAAAGAAGGCTAGCCCTTCTCGATGTAAACACCACCTAAGTCATCATTTTCAGCCGTTTCTGACGTTTTGAAGACGCCTTTACCAGAAAGTTCCTCATAATTTCAGAAGGGAGTGGCGGATTTAAAGTAAATCAACGGTGTTAAAAGGCAACTTAGCTAGGGGGACTGGGTCCATGTAAATAGAACCTATTGTATTTGATGTTTTCGATCGATGAAAACAATAGGAACATAAGTGGCGCGTGCCGTTCTTTTGTGCTATGTTTAGACTAGATCGCTATATCTCCGTTCATTTACTTTAAGGTGGACTTGCCCAAGTCGTCTTGTAAGAAAGAAAGCAATCCTCTTTCTTTCTTACAAGACGACTTGGGCCCCGGGGGGGGGGGTAACTTCAATAGGGAGATGACGGGGGTGTGCCATTTTGACATATGAAATCACACCCTAAAATTTATAGATTTTCCAAAAACCATACCCCAAAATTTACAGGATATGCAAAATGCATACCCTAAAATTTAATATTATGGGTCAAAAATCCCAAAATTTTACCCCAAAGAATTATTTTTGAACATAATACGCTAAAATTTATGATCACACCAAAAATGATACCCCAAAATTTATGGTTTCTTATGATCTTACCAAAAATGACACCCTAAAATTTATTTTCTGCCTGAAAAAAGGCACCCCAAAAAATGGCACACCCTGTACCAGTATATATGGAAGTGACCCCCCCGGGACTTGGGCAAGTCCAGATTTAAGGCGGGTAAATTTCTTAATCTGATTGAACATGTCCGCTACTAAACAGGTATAATCATGGGCGGTAGGAGACGCGTGGATTGCTTTTTGAAAAATATTGTGGTCATAGGTTGGGGTTATTAAGATTAAATTAGCCGCGATGTTTTGGAGCGGCTTCCTGTTATTTTGTAGCCACTTGCGGTTGACCCGGCAGACGCTAATCTGCCCATCGACTCTACGGGTGGATTGCTTTTTGAAAAATATTGTGGTCATAGGTTGGGGTTATTAAGATTAAATTAGCCGCGATGTTTTTTAATCTTAATAACCCCAACCTATGACAACAATATTTTTCAAAAAGCAATCCACGCGTCTCCTACCGCCCATGGTATAATTAATACAAGTGTTCAATACTAACTTCAAATGGTAGGAGAACCTCTAGGGCTTTCAGAGGGCTGGCAGAGAGCGCATAGTCCACCCCCGGTCCAGATACACCTACAAGTCCCGATGGAAACTTATGCAACTGTTGGCAAGGTTGTTTTCATCTCAATTGATTCTCGCACGATAAGATTTTTAAAAATTTAAAATTGTTATTGAAAACAGGTTTGCCTGCAGAAAAATGACAAGTTAGATATTGGAGAGTTTGTAAGGTTTTTTTTTTCAAAGAAAATCTTGGGAATTTGGAGAGAGATAACAAGGTAAGAGCTGGCAACTAGAGAGCAGGTGAGGTGAGAATTATTTACAACAATTCACAACAATTCGGTCGTATGGTTGTCGAATCTTCGTCTGAATGTTCATACGCTTTTTCGTTGACCAAATCTTTTACTCGAGTTTTATATGCACAGTATATGTGCATGTAAACTTTCGCCATTTGAAATAAATATAGTATAAATTTAAGAATGAAAAAAGCTAGATCTAAAGTCTGTCTCGAATTAGATGAAAGTTGGAGTTTAATCACCAAATTAGATGTCAGTTGGCATTTAATCGCGTGCTACTCCAATCTCCTATGTTTAACTTCAACGAATGTGGCATCAATCGATAGCTGAGAAAATGTGCTATTCTGACATTGTTTCGAATGGGAATTTTGTCAACATCTTCCACACTTGAAGTTATGAAATTGACTTTAGGCCCATAGAAACATCGATCGTTGATATGCCGATATTCGTATAACTCGCTGAATCATTGCCTACAAATAAAATACAAAACATCGGGGAATTTACCCTTCCCGATGGCCTCCGAAACTGCTAAGTTCTCTGATTTGATTTAATCTAACAAATAATTTGAGACAGACTTTAATTACATGTTTATAATAATTTACAAGTAAAAGCTATAATAGTTTAACCTAAAAACACCCCAGGTTAAAAATGGCAGGGATAGCATTAACAAGGCCAATGCGACCTTGAGTTTCATAGTGATTATAACTTTTAGTACAGTTTCAAACATAAGATCAAACACAAATTCTTTAAAAATCTCCAAAGTCAAGATGACAGCCGATACATGTACTGTATTATTGAAAACGTAAAAGCTGCTAACAAAAGTTTGTTTACATTCGTCAGAATGCAATCTTCTAGTTTTTGACACAAAATCCTTTTTTCTTTCTTTCTTGAAAACATTTTTGTACTTGAAGAAACTTTTCCGTCACGATTGTTGAGCAAAAGCATAATTTGTGCATCCAATAATAAGAAAACAATTCAGAAAATTTTAGTATCAAAATGTAGAATATTCGTGAATAGAATGAAGAAGCTTGTCTTTTAGTGTCGAAGAAATAAAATTTGATTTTTTTTATGCAAAGGGGCCCTTACTTAAAAGTATCCAAGGGCTCCGATCGTTTCAGTAACGCCAATGGTACTAATGTGTACAGATCGAATGGAAAGGTATATGCATGCCTGGTCAGGAGGTAAATGTTCCTAGAAGATACGCTGAAAACCGAAACCTGGAAAAGCACTCCGATCGATTTTTTTGTCCTTTTAAGGGCTTGATCCTTTGTGAATGTGTTAGCCTAGCCTCAGAATACTACGTTATACGCTAACCCGCAGATAAAACTAAAAGAACGTCTTTGCGTTTATTTTAGTTACGACGTCACAATGGCGGCCAACAATTTTGCACTGAGCTATGAGAATGAAAGACCGATTTCCCACTATTTCAGATCGATGAGAGCAAAAATATTTTAACAATCACGAAGCTAAAAGTTTCAATTTTTACATGTAGTTAAGAATGGAAGTTCGAAATCTTCGATTCATAAGCACTTTAATAAACGCGAATTGTTGTCAACTGCTGCATGTTTCAGCTGCAAGGATATGTTAACCTTGCCTGACTTTGACACCCTATGAAGAGTTAAGCTCGAAACGTTGTGTTCAATCAATAATCTTGTACATATGATTAAGGGCAAGTCTAATATTACGCAACATGAAGAAATTAAGGTTTTAAATATTAATCTAATCAATTGTTACGTAACAAGTAAGTCAGAAATTGAACGTAAAAAATCACAAAGCTGTTATGCAGTTTTCATTACAGTTTGTTTACAAAACTTGGTGGAGTGCCAGATTGCATTAAATAAGAAGCGAATCATACGGTGAAGGATTGTCTTAGAAAAGAAGACCTGTTTATTGAGGCTGTTTGTTTGTTAAGGATCGATAAGGTAAGTGATGTTGTGAAAAGTCGTGATTACTATCTGAAGTTTTGTGTACCGGTTGAGTCGAAAAAAGTATCGGCGTTTGGCAAACTGCATAATTACGAATAATCCCTCAATTTCATCTTACTATGTGCCATTTTATGGTGGAAAGGCTAACTGAGATGTTGAGATCTATTTCGCTAATATATCTCATTTCTTTCTACAGTTATCAGCAATTTTATTACGGAGCTGTTTTTGAAGATGCTGCATGAAGGACTAGAAACTTTGACCGAATCTTCTCCTTATTGAAGATGTTTATTTGTTAAGGACAGATTAGGTAAGTGATGTTGTGAAAAGTCGTGATTACTATCTGAATTTTTGTGTACCGGTTGAGTCAAAAAAAGTATCGGCGTTTGGCAAACTGCATAATTACGAATAATCCCTCAATTTCATCTTACTATGTGCCATTTTATGGTGGAAAGGCTAACTGAGATGTTGAGATCTATTTCGCTAATATATCTCATTTCTTTCTACAGTTATCAGCAATTTTGTCACGGAGCTGTTTTTGAAGATGCTGCACGAAGGACTAGAAATTTCGATAAAATCTTCTCTAATTGTCAGCCTAGTTATCAACAGTGAAAACAAGCATAAACAGCCTCTAGGGTGGAAAACAAATAATACAAATGTGTCCCTCGCATTTTCAACGCTTTCTTTAGCTTCTCAGAAGATTTCGATGCAATTGACATCATTTTAAAGCTGAAGACTTACTAAATTTGGTTGCAATTTCTAGTTCTTGTTTAAGCTCTTCCAAAAACAGCTTACTTACATACACACAGACATACATTATTTAGTTGATACTGCAGGTCAGAAAATTCAGCTAAAAAGCTCTTGTGGATCTCTAAATTAAAAGTTCGAAAATAAAATAAGAATTTTTTACAAATTTGTTTAAAGGTCTAGTAATTCTGACGACGTTTTTGTAACCATAGACAATGATCCGAATGATATGGTGTCCAGCAGATTACTTTTGTTTATAAGGCAAGTTTAAAAGAATTGTAACTTGGGGAACATTTTACCCCCTCTGGAAGTGCATTCCAGATGATAGCAGCACGATGTTTGAATGTCTGTTCAGAGTCCAGAAAAAGGTCGAACCTTCCTCCGGATGCCAAGATCGTCAATTAAATCTTCCTCATTTTATCACGTCAAAATAGCCAGAGGTTGTTTATAACCCTAAAATTTATAAACCAGTTGCTGTTGCCAAAATAACCCAAAATTTTCCTTAGTTCAGTAAAAAAATTGCTAAACCTTCCTCAAATAAAAGATTAACAAGCAAAACCTTCCTCCGGCTCGCAGCCGTGGAGCCGTGACTTTTTCTGGACTCTGTGGTGTCCATCGGATTACTTTGTTTCTTCAAGGCAAGTTTAAAAGAATTGTAACTCGTGGAACATTTTACCCCCTCTGGAAGTGCATTCCAGATAATAGCAGCACGATGTTTGAATGTCTGTTTTCCGGTTTCTGAACGTGGTCTGAGCGTGGTCTGGGAAGTTTAAAGAACTGGATGACCGAACAACTATTAGACAGAAATAGAAGACAAGTGACAAACCAATATCTTCTACAAACATCAAAGGATAGGGAAAAGTGAAAAAACATGACTGCCCACATTCTGAAAGAATATGGTACCTAGAGAGAGAGAGGGAGAGAGAGAGGGAGAGAGAGAGAGACCATGGTCTTCCTAGTATCACCTTCTCGTTGTCCCTCGTAGATCTTGTGTGCTATTTCTTCAGCATTAATGAATTAATAGCTCCATGCGAAAGGCCATAGTAAGATTGATAAGCAATGCATGAAAGTCTCTTTTTGTATAAGTAGAATATTGATTTCCAGTTTGTATGTTCAAGTACTTTATGGTTTGGGACTGAAGATGGTATTTTGCAAAGTCTAAGCAAAAATCGCCAATAACTCCACAACGATTTGATCAACCTCGTTCCCAGGGTGTTCTTACGTCATACGCTATAGTCACGAAGCCGAGTGAACACCCTGGTACACTTAGTCCCAATCCGCCCAAAATAAGGGCGGATTAGCAGCCATTATGGATTTGCTGTTGGCAAGGTAACGCTCATTATGTGACCTCGATTCCAAACAACAAAGCAACATTGTAGTGGTTGTTGCTTAGTGACTATATTTTATTGTTGTTATTCGAATAATTAGTAAAATTTCGAGAAATAGTTTGTGTTATCTATTGTTTTCGAATAGCCAATCAAATTGCAGAACNTTGCTTAGTGACTATATTTTATGTTGTTATTCGAATAATTAGTAAAATTTCGAGAAATAGTTTGTGTTATCTATTGTTTTCGAATAGCCAATCAAATTGCAGAACGGCCACTTGTATCCCAGAGTAGAGGTAGAGCAACGAACTCACTCTGGGGACGAGATTGCAAGCTTTGATCTATTATTGTGAAATAAATTTCCACATCTAAGCTAGCCCTTTAATATATGTTTAGATGTGTTTTGTTTCAGCAAATAATAACAGTGAAGAGAAATCGCAGACAAAGATAGCAATTTCATTGTCCTTTAGATCAATCGATCAATCCATTCCGATTTTACCATGGTCCGGTTGATAGCCCCATTGAGGAAGATAACAAGTTACAGTAATTTGATCTCGTTATTTGTCGTTAGGTCGCTATTGGTGGATAGGTCGTTCCCCGGAATACCGAACCCGAAACTGAGTGAAGAAATGTTTTATATTTTCGAATACCTGCATGGAATTACACAATAAATCATGGAATTCGTAATGGTTTTGCAGCAGCATTTGATTCTATTTTTAACAACATTTTGTTGAATTTTAAATCCAGAATAAAAGTGTTTTGTTTCTCTCCTAGAAAACCTGGATAACACGGGTTTGGAAATAGCAAGAATGTTCGAGAATGCTACCTCAAAAATCAACCGCTCAGAGATGCAGGACGTTGCTTTAAATTGTTCATCGAAGCAAGAAGCTGGAGTTGAGATATATATTACGCAGTGTTTACTCCTGATCCAGCCCTCGAACATTTTATCGTGCTTAGTTCTCATCGTAATAATTCTGATTTCTTTGGTGCTGAATATATCATCGATATACATTATAATACGCGAAGTGAGACACAGAACACATGTGAATTTGCTGTTATCAAGTCAGTGCCTAGCAGACGTTCTAGCTAATCTCACGGTCATGTTGCCATTACTGATTCTTATGCTATCAAAAGAGAAACGTGCACAGAATGGTTATATATGCTTGATAATATCATTCCTAGATCATTGGTTTCATTCTGTGACAATGCTCCACATGGCGGCTATAATAGTAGACCGATATTCCGTTATCGTGCGGCAGAAACTTAGCGCTGTGACAAGAAGGACTCTAAAGTCGCTCGCACTTATTACCGTCATATGGATTGTTTCGTTCGTGTTTAGTCTTCCTTTTATAGTAAAGTTTTTAGCATGGAAAAACATATGTGGTGGATGCCAAATTTGTGAGAGACCATCGAAGATATATTACGACTGGCTGGATGAACTGATTAATAGAATACTACCATTTTTAACAGTCCTGTACTGTTATACAAGAATTATCAGGCTTGTGTATAAATCGAAGCACCGGGTTGGCGTAAGGAACTGCATGTCAAATTGGAAGACAATACTTATCGGCATTTACGCAAAATCGGTGAAAGCATGTCTTATTATAATGACATTATTCTTGGTTGGGACATTTCTAGATCTTGTACTGCTTATTGGCAGCAATTATCGACTAAAAGTCGATGATCGAGTAGCAATTTTCGCGATTTTGATTCGATTTTCGCTGACAGCAGCGAAACCTTGTATTTACGTTATACGGAATGGGAAATGGTTCACGTCGTGTTGGTTTTCGTCTTGTTGTCGCAAAATAACAAAGAACTCAAAATTAGCGACTTTTACGAGAATGATGAGTCATCCGATGCAGACTTCAGTCAATGGTACTAGCAATAATAAAATCAGCTATATAAAGGCTCGTGATTTGTTTTCGATAAAATTGCAAATAGAAGAAAATGAGGATAAAGGAAAATGGAAAGAAAATACCGCCAAAAAGAAGATCGTGATTGAGAATAATTCGACAAGTGGGGACGTAAACGATCGAAGACGTTCGAAAGAAAGTAGCGCCGAAAATGACATCGTGGTTGAGAATATTTCGACAAGTTCGGACTTAAATAGCTCGACAAATGCGGACGCAAACAATCAAGGAAAATCGAAAGAAAACATCGCCGAAAACGAGATCGTGGTTGGGAATATCGAAAAGTGTAGGCGTGAACAGCTCGATCCGCACTTATCGAGGAGTAAGAAGACGAATAATTCAGAGTAATGCCCCTCTTAAGTTGCTTGCAGGGGGGGGGGGTCTCGTAATTAAGTTGAAGAGATATTGCTATTATAATAAAAGGAAGAATTGAGGACAAATTTACATTTTGTGTCAATCTTGTTTGAGATCTTTAGATCTTTGCTTGGGGGGATTGGGTCTTGCCACGATTTATCTGAGACAAGTTGTGCAATTAAAAAATGTTTGTTATGTAGCCAGTAATGTCTTCGACTTCTATGTCAAGTCAACCCTGCCCCCTTAAAAACTGTTTACAGACACGGCTCTTTTTCCAGATTATCTTAAACTGCGTCCACACGATACCACCAACGATACCCCCACAATATGAAAACGGCATAAAATAATTACGGATAGGTCTCCTGTTCAAACGAAAACAGCACATTTGTTGCCGGCACATTTTGAAACCGGCGCCGTGTGAACACTCAAGAACGATGAACACGGAACATTTTTCAACGCTTTCGAAATTAGGCTGGATGATTCTTTAGACCTAGATAAATTTCATTGTCTTAAAAATCCAGCCTCTTTGTCGCAGAATTTGCAAAGAGATAAGTACCGTCGAATTTTCTATCGCTTTCAAATTGTGCCCGGCATCGTGTGAACAGAAGATAAAATTTTGGTACCGTCACATTTTGTGGCCGTTTTCAAATTGTACCGGCATCGCGTGAACGTAGTTTTAGTCTTTTAAAGCAAATTTTTAGTCGCACATTTCAATTTCTATGAAGAAATGATTAGAACGAAAAATTGCCTGGCTTCTTTGTTAGGGGTACGAGTAGCCGCCCCTCTATTGTTTTAGCCCATTGTGTTTCAGCGTTGTTATGTGCGAATCAATAAGGATCAAATGCATGCGCAATCATTGTTATTATTGTTGCTTCTTTGGTTGGAAATGGTCGAGATAATTCGCATATTACGTCGCTGAAATGAATCCTCACTGCGCATGCGAATATAAGCACTTTATGGGGAACTCCTTGACACTCACAAATTCATTTGTTCATATACCGAACAAGACTGCACAGAAGTACAACAATGTACACAAACAAGGACCATGAACTTTAACGCTCACCTTCACCTATACAATGATTCTAAAGACTCAAATAGGCAATTTCGTGGATTTTTCTCATTTTATTTTCACAAAAATCTTTACAATACAATATATATATAATGAAAAGCACTCACATTGACTTTAACAGAAGAGTTAGTTGATCTGCAGGTGTACTTCTCTTTAGTTTGTCAGATTCATATGAACAACATCAGATTTCCAAAACTAAAATATTTTATTTCTAATGACCTTTCTTCACAAACCTTAGTCCACAGTATCCACAAGCTTTAGGGCCATCTACATCCTAGGAAATAAATTGAAAGTATAATGATTAGATCAGGACACACGTTGATAACAGCATTTCATGTTGAAGTGTAAAATCCTGCACAAAGATTCGTATTATTATTATTATTATTATTATTATTAGAATTGCCGGTGGGAGATCATTTTCAAATGAGCTATTAGAATTAATATCAATGCATCTAGGATTCCGGGAGCATTACAATGCCATATCTTACGATGTACCTAAAATTCTGATTAAAGGGTTTGTGCAAGGTTAAAAGCTTGCATTTGAAAATGGAAAAAGTCTAAAAATATCACATTCAAATCAAAGTTGCACATGCACCATGAACAATGGATAGCCAAAGAAATAATGCTGTGTCTGGGAGTTTTCTTGTCCTATTTATAGACAAGCCTATTTGCCATTGCATATTCCCTTTAATGTTTCCATCTATTGAAAAACTATGACACAAAATGTTTGTCATTTATCTGTACAGTAGGTTCATCACACCCACAGACATTGAAACTGCATCCAAATGAAAAAAGTGCAAGCACTGAAAAAACCCTGTGGGTGTGATTCAACGCATGGCATTTGTCTTATGAAAGGCTCCAGTGTGGTAACTATAGTAAAAAACCCCTCATATTAGAACCTACAATTTTGCAAGTCAGCCTGGGTTCTTAAACAATGAATACAATGGATTGGCTCTTATAAAATGGTAGTCTAATTGAACAATTTCAGCCTGCAGGTTCTTAATCCACTAGGTTCTTATGCGCGGGGTTTTACTGTATGAACATTCACCTCCAGATGCTTGATAATACCAGTCTAGCGTACCTTATAATTTATGATATACAGTATAAACCAACATATAAGAACCAGAGTCTCTTTCACTTTAGCCTATTAATTCTGGGGTTTAAAATTACATGCTGTGTGCATCTAACACTTTGAACAATTTTTCTTCCCAGTTATGATGCAGTTTTTACAAAGCTCAGAAAAGTTGCTCAGAGCTTTTAGCCTGAAAATTCTTAAAAAGTTCCGGTTCTTATGTGCAGGGTTTTCCTTTATATCAAAACTTTTGTTATTTCATTTGCACTGTCAGTGCTTCCGTGTAGAAAGATGGTCAATACAATTATTGCTATATATATGAGAACTATTTTCAGTGTCTTCTCTGTAAGAACAGAGTTTCCTAAAATTTGCTGCTTTACTGGATTTATGCAGCCAAGTGGTTAATGAGGTACAGTACAGGCCTTGCGCACATTAACATGACAAGAATTCTTAAGAATTTTCAAGAATTCTTCACATTATGATAAGAATTTTTGAGCCATACGAAAGACTGAATTTTTTCAAAGAAGAATTCTTAAGAAAATAAGAGATAATTCTTAGGCAGGAAAACCATGTTAATGTACGCAAGGCCTGTACTGTATTATATAGTTACCAGGTTTATATAAACTTTAGGATGTCCAAGCGCGCCACCACCTGTGAATGAAAATGTCAGTTAATGAATAGTGAAAAAATAACTTTATCAAAAGGATTGACTACAGAAGATTTTAGAAATTTTGTTCTAAATGGAGTAAGACCTGCCATTTGGCTATCACTTTCTTTATAACCCTGTTTTTACAGTGACATTGCAATGAACAGTGGCTCAGCAAAAACAATAGAATTCTTGCAGGTGAGAACGACAAGGAGAGTTCTGGTCCAATTCCGAAAAGTGGATGGCTCTGAAAAATGAGCCATAAAATGGAATGGAATAGAGTGGAACGATTTAGCTCTCATGTAAACACTTTCTTGGAGCGTTCCGCTCAATTTTGTGAACTTTTTTGCAATTTGTATATACATGTATGAAATAATTCTAAAATTCCAAACAATGAGGTTCTTTACGCATAACGGTGAGAAAACTTGATGATAAGCTTAGAAAAATGTCCATCTCTAGGGAGGGGGTGCTAATACTTCTTATTGATCCAGTGCTGTGTGAACATCCCTTAAGAAGTTCCGTTCCATTTCGCTTTGTCTTGATTAAACAGGATCTTAATTTCTATCTTAAAAATTTACAAATTCAAATTATCTAATATCTTACCACCATCACATGACGCTACTCTTTGGTTGACTTCTATTGGAGGAATTTCATCTATCATCTTTTCACTGAAATTTGGGTTGAACTAAAAAGGAAATGAGTCAAATCAATCAACTTGCAACAAACTTACTTAGACTTTGATTCTCCTGATCTTGGAATATTTTCTGGNTCTTGCAGGTGAGAACGACAAGGAGAGTTCTGGTCCAATTCCGAAAAGTGGATGGCTCTGAAAAATGAGCCATAAAATGGAATGGAATAGAGTGGAACGATTTAGCTCTCATGTAAACACTTTCTTGGAGCGTTCCGCTCAATTTTGTGAACTTTTTTGCAATTTGTATATACATGTATGAAATAATTCTAAAATTCCAAACAATGAGGTTCTTTACGCATAACGGTGAGAAAACTTGATGATAAGCTTAGAAAAATGTCCATCTCTAGGGAGGGGAGTGCTAATGCTTCTTATCGATCCAGTGCTGTGTGAACATCCCTTAAGAAGTTCCGTTCCATTTCGCTTTGTCTTGATTAAACAGGATCTTAATTTCTATCTTAAAAATTTACAAATTCAAATTATCTAATATCTTACCACCATCACATGATGCTACTCTTTGGTTGACTTCTATTGGAGGAATTTCATCTATCATCTTTTCACTGAAATTTGGGTTGAACTAAAAAGGAAATGAGTCAAATCAATCAACTTGCAACAAACTTACTTAGACTTTGATTCTCCTGATCTTGGAATATTTTCTGGAGGAGATTCTATCTCTTGGTGGATATCAATCATATTACATTTTCCGATTTTCACAGGTATTGGCAATTCTGGCAAAGAGACCTAATATATCATCACAGTTGTAAAGCACAGGCATGCTTAATGTGGATAACCAGAGGGATTTTATTTTAGGTTTTAGTTTTAACTGATTTTAAACTTCTTCTTTCATTTGAAAAAAAATTGTAAATAAGGATAATGAACAAACAGTATTTATTTTCTAAAGATTTTAGTGTTGTAGATTTTCATTTTAATAGACAACTGGTCCACATCAGCTTTAGAGCTGCCTTTTTAGACAACCTGCTTTAATAAACAGATTGATGATTATGATGGTTACAAAATGCTAGATTCATGCCACAATTTTATGAATTATTTTATTCACAGAACAATACTCTTACCTCTTTTTGTTTGTCAACAAATCTTGCTCTTCTGAAATCATCTTCAGCATATGCCTAGATAATGGAACCAAAGAGGTAACTTTTGAACAGATTTTCCCTGGCATTAATTTAACCCTATCTGACCTGGGCGTTTTGAAACATGTACGAGACATGGCAACCAAATTTGGTACAAAGGTAGTTCATTATATAAACAATAGAAATTTGAAAGAATAATTCAATTAGCGATGTTGTTCTTGTTGCTGGAGCACGATTATCATTGTGATGTCATATGACGTCATATAAATGAAAGTGTGTTGAAAGGTCATGAAACTTGACTTTTCATAAAGAAATGAAATGCATAGATCAAAAACATATATAAAATCATAATTTAGACTTAATTGGACCAATTAAACAAGATTAAGAGAGATGCAAAGTATGTTTTTCACAGAGTGTGGCATGAATACTTGGTTACCATGGCTATCAGGCTAAAAATAGAATGCTCAAATTGTTATAATTTTATTGCTCTATGATACAAAGTTAAACTTACTAAATTCCAGAGTCCTTCTGTATACATAGAAACACATGCAAAAAAAATTTATTAGGAAGGCCGAATCCGCCCCCCCCCCCAGGTCAGATAGGTTAAGAAAAGATAAACAAATACTCACAAGACGGTGATCGTTGTACATTGCACTGAAGTTTTATTTTTTTTTACATCATGCTATTGCTTGTATAATGATTCACCATCTGTGTGCTGTGTATAAAACTTACCCAGGTTGGACTTATGTACTGCATGCCATTTTGGTGCACACATTTTAAAAATTGAGGTGCATTGCACAAAATCAATGTGAATTATGGAAAAAACTTCCTGCTTAAAATGCTTATCAGAACGCCAGACTGGAAAGTTTCCAGAATGTGAGGAGGACTTCTTCTTTATTCAAATCGCTTCTGTGGCTACATTTGTGTCACTAAACAATAGGCCTGTTGTTTGCTTTCTTTCATACACAAATTTTGCAGCTACACATATTATTTTTTATAAGAAATCACTTATAAGAAACTCAACTTTCAGATTGCCAAAAAGTTAAGACTCCAGTACTGGGAAAATATAACTTTTAAGAAACTATTTTTTTAAATAAAGAAAGGATATTCTTAGCATATTCTTATTTTATTTTCACTTGTTTCCTGTATCATATTACTCAGAAAGTACTTGAGTAATGTCTAAACATTGTCTAAACTGTTATATTCCCAATTAATCTAAAATCTGTTTCAGTACACCATTACACCACACCAAGCCAAGTACCGTATGTGTACGATATTCCCCGCCGACTTTTCATATATAGGCCTAAATTTTAGACAACAATGTCTCATGACAATACTTGCCTGTCCAGTGTGTGTGACCTTTTCTTCTGGCAGAGAGTGACGTAAAGCAACTATCGATGAAGTGATTGGACGCTTTGAACATCTCACTGATTGGGAAACTGCTACCATACGCTGCAAAAATTTGTTCTGCTGCCTCAGAAGCGCCGCCATCTTGTTCTTGACAGTTCTTGACTTGACTAAGTATAGAATCCTACGCAGAGGCTCCCATCACAGCGATCCCCTCCGCACAAATTTCGATCAAATCTGTCACGCTACACCAGGGAGCGCCGAAGGCGCGGGAGGCGAAACGCGCAATGAGCCTTATGTCTCGATGTGTGATGCACATGCAAGCGAGGTTGCGCTCTTTCTTTTCAAAAATTTTGAAAACTTTTGACAGGAAGAAAATCACGGCTCTGCGGAACAAAACTGGAGTTTCTTCAAATCAAACTACTGTGAGTATTCAGTTTCTATTCACACATTTAGTGCATTGAATATACAACAGGCTTTGCTATCTTTTTTGATATTTTTATCTTTTTAACTGGAAGTTTTTTGACATTCACCGGAAGCGCTTTGGGCCTAAGCCAAGTCACAGCCGCAACTTCTTTGTAGCGGCATTCAATTTTCTCAAAGAAAAAATTAAAAAAAATTCCAATTTGCTACTTTTTCGATAAAGTAAACACTGAAGAAGGTTTTGTGAAGTTTGTGGAGTTAGATATTGTTAGATAAGAAATTTACGGCAGTTTTAGTAGTGCCCAGTCGTTGTTTGGTTTTGTCTGCTATAGATCAGTTTATTGTGTGGGGATTGTGTGCACCAGGTGTGCACTAGGTGTATTAATAAAGGGCCCTTGGATTGATCTCATTTGTTTCATTTCATTTATTTATCTATTACTCGATGTTTTTCGTTTGTACACAAGGAAAATGCTCTGTCAGTAGCTGTCAAAATATAATTGATTGATACCCCTTTCATACTGGAATGCAGGGATAAATATTCTTCCAGGCTTGCTTTATCAATTTTTACTTGGGGGTCTAACATTTGTCCTCACAGTGATATTGTTGTCATGTTTTGTGCACTCGCAGTGGTCCAAAAGGATCCTATGCTGCTCCAATGAAGTAGATAATGGATGGACCAAAAAATGTAACTGTGAAGACAAAAGAAATTCTGAAAAACTTTCTCAATGGAAAGTTTTGATGAAATTTATATGGCAATAAGTACAACATAAAGTACAACATAAAGATGAGGTTTTGAAAAAAGATGTTGTGAAAACTGCTGTAACAAAATCATTAATTATCAACAGTAACCAACCACCACATTTTCAGATTATTGAATAATTTCTTTCAATAAAATTTTTACCAACTTCTCCTGGCAACAAGAGGGATTTTTAAATTGATCTTTGTAATGTTAAGAGAATTGAATGCACCTTTTTAGTAGGATCCCATAACATGGTC
>REGM01000117.1:569085-596292 GCA_004194415.1 Aurelia aurita | reverse complement strand
GAAGACCTTATCTTGTTATTCATGAAAGAGATTTAAGTAGTGAGATTTCAAGCTATCTAAAATTCTATCTTTACAAATACGCAATCACGCTCTGCGTATAAAACATTCTTGATCAGTTTTGAGCAGATCAAAAACCTGTGAAAGAGAGGAATTAAGCCCTGTTTACACTACGCAAGCTAACCTGGAATAGACTTGCTCCGAGTCTATTCTGTGGTCTATCAGCGCTCAATAAAACATTATAACTTATGCGGGGGCGTAAATCGTGACGAGGACGCTGCGAAGGAGAAACGAGAAACGAAAGGTTTCTCCTTCGCAGCGTCCTCGTCACGATTTACGCCCCCGCAGAAGTTATAATGTTTTATTGAGCGCTAATAGACCACAGAATAGACTTGGAGCAAGTCTAACCTGGAATAAATCCAGTTTGCTTAAACTGCACTCTCCACGCAAACCAAAGGAAGGAGCACTTCCGTTAATATAGTTTCATTTCAACACCCCACAACGGAAAATACCGTATGGTTTATGTACGAGAGTTGAGAAATCTTTATACCGGGTGAGTCAAAAAATGTACAGACGTTTGAAAGCTTATAGCTCTCAAACCATTCATCAGATTCCTATATACTGATAATACCTGTGTAGCTAACATGTCAACTTAGATACCAAAATTTACTTTGTCAAAATCAGTCGTATTTTTCTGAAATTACAAGCGATTTTATAAAAATGCTTCATTTCAAAATCCTTCGAAACAAGCCTAAAACCCTTGATCAAATTTGCTAGCAATCCAGCCTCATGATAATAGAAAATAGACAAAAAAGGCTGAATAAAAGTCCCAAAATGGATATGATCATGCAGCAGCCTCTTTATATACCTAAAAAAAGTTAAGTGACAAGATATACTAACAGAATTTGATTATGTTAGCTGTGTAGCGTGTAGCTAAACTGCTAGCCAAGTTGATCAAGGATTTTAGGCCTGCTTAGGAGGATTTTGGCATTAAGCATTTTTATAAAGTCGCTTGTAATATGACAACGATACGACCGATTTTGGCAAAATAAATTTTCTTATCTAAGTTAATATGCTATCCAAACAAACATTGTCAGTTTATGAGAATCTGCTAAATTATTTGAGAGCTATAGGCTTTCAAACATCTATACATTTTTTTGACTCACCCGGTATTCAAGATGGTTCAAATAGAATACCGTCGCAGATTACGCAGATTGCATTTTACAGAATAACCAAATCGACGGGAAAGAACGATATCAAATGACGTCAGAAGAAATTTGCAATTGTGTAATCAAAGTTGTGACGTATGCTATTCATCCAAGGGCGTTGCCAGGGGGTGGACATGTCCACCCCAATTTTCTCAAGGCTGGATTTCTTCATAAGCAAACACGGTGTAAAAAGGGCTGGGTATATCTCTCAGAACTTAGTTCCATAGTAAGTCCACCCCAAATTTTACGGCCGGCGCGGCGCCCCTGTAGTCATCTTTTAATTAAAGGAGTGGTCTTGAGAACTCTATCTTCAAGTGTCAATCTTCCAGCAGCAAATTCTAGATTCAAGCTAATGAAATGTCTTTCACGTAATTTTGAAATGTGCTATGAAATTCTTTTCATTGCTGAATCATAGCATATGACTGGTGATAATTAAATTAGAATAAGTGCAGAAGATGCTGTTGAAAATACAGGTAGAATAGGAGGAGCCTTTTATTCTACTCTGTTTCGCTTCGCTTCAAGGGGTTGTTCAGACGCAGTTGCATTTTGATTAATTAAGAATTATTGGCAGCTGTAAACATATTTGATAACACCTACTGAGTGAAACTGACTCGAAGAAACTGAATTGGAGAAATTGACTTGAAATGGTTTGCATAAAGAAGTTCTTATCAATAGAAGAAACGGTCCAAGAAGCTTACAACAAGGGAGTTTCATGAAGGCTCAATTTTCTAATTTTTACCTAACGATAGTTAAGAGCCAATGCCGAAGAAGATCTAGATTTTGTTTAAGAAGATCTAGATTTTCAAAGTTAGTAGATCGTACGAACGGCTGCAGTTTTCAAGGCAGAAGATATATCGGAAAAGGCATCTTTCAATAGGCATCTTAAATATTCTTTAATCGTCCTACAAACACTTCTTTTTCTTCGTAGCTATAAAGAATATATGGTGAACTTGTTCAAGAATACCAAAACTCCTGCGCAGCAATCAGTACAAAGAAAATTGGTTGTCTTGTACATGACAAAACAAAGTTTGGAAATTTTCCAATTTTATCAGCATACAAACTCAATCTATTGTGAAATTTTCTCCGTTGCTCTAAAGAATATGGCCAGCTTGTTCTAAAATATTAAACTCCTATGCAGAAATTGGGTACAATCTCTGGGTACTAAAGAAAATTGATTGCCTTCTACATGACTAAAGGTTTGGAAATTTTTTCAACTCAGACTACAAACTCAATCTTGTGTGAATTTCTCCGTTGCTCCAAAGAATATGGTCAACTTGTTTAAACACATCGAAATTGCCCGCCTCGCAATTGGCTCACTTGGCATGATCCTAAATGTGCTTCAGTTGATTTTAATGGTACATGGCAAGAAGACGAAGCTTGCATTTGATGTCACCATACTAAGCTTGGATATAGCTGACATATTTGCATCAATAAGTTTTATCTTGGATAGCATTTACGCACATTATTCACTCAACGGCGTTATCATATTTAGCAAAACTTTACGACGACTTACATCAATTGGGCTATACTTTTCAATATATTCTTCGTTCTTTCATGCCCTACTCATAGCCATGCAGCGTTTGTTTGCTGTGTTTTTCCCAATGAAGTTCCAAAAACATTTCACGAAACGAGCATGTATTACCTCTCTTGTGATAATTTGGATGTTATCATTGCTACTGAGTGTTTTAACAGATCTTTTCAAGTCGAAGCGAGTGGTTCTACCGCATATGATAGTCACTATCGGTGTGTTGCTGACTATTTTCTATATTATGATTTGTTGGCGTTTATATTTGCAAAGAAGAAAAGTCTACGGCAGGAGGTCATCAACGGTCATGCATCGCAGTAACTGGGTATTGCAGTATTCTGTCATTGTGACAGTTGCATTCGTTGCCTGCACCTTTCCGTTCGGTATTTTATTGATACGACGATCAACTGGCACTTTTAATTCACCCCAAGAAAGCTTTGATATAAATCGTCAGCTTAGAATTGGATCTTTGATAATAACATTAAATCCAACACTTGACACTCTTCTTTATCTCATAACTAATTACAAGCGAAAGATGTCTTTCTCCTCATTGTTGTGCGGTAACGAAGAGGCCATGAATGCAATGACACAAGATGGGCACGAGACAACAATAAATTCAGCTTCACAAAGAACATACTCTACTTTTGCATGCTGCAGAAGAAGCAAACCTACTGAGAAAACGACAGTGTCTCAAGAGAAAGATTCAGGAAATATTGAAATGAGGAAAATGGATGAAAACCAAAACCCTGCTGATGCTACCGATAAACTTGAGACATAATTTTTAACAGGCTGGCATAGGCTGCACATCTTTGCAAAATTGAAACTTAATTGTGTAAAATATTACTACTCTTTTCGGGACGAGTGCAGTTCAGCGGGTGGCGCTAAATGTCATATTCCTTTTGCAGATATTGAACTAAACAAGCCCTTAACCCTAATTTACCCTAACTTACGCCAACGAATCCTAACTAACCCTAAAAACCCTTTTTTTAAGCTAACCCTAACCCTTACCGTATGACATACAACAACAACCACAACACAACATTCGAATGCTGCCCGCTAAACTGCACTCTGGCCCTCTTTTCTTCCAAATGAATTGCTTCAAGGAANCGCAGTAACTGGGTATTGCAGTATTCTGTCATTGTGACAGTTGCATTCGTTGCCTGCACCTTTCCGTTCGGTATTTTATTGATACGACGATCAACTGGCACTTTTAATTCACCCCAAGAAAGCTTTGATATAAATCGTCAGCTTAGAATTGGATCTTTGATAATAACATTAAATCCAACACTTGACACTCTTCTTTATCTCATAACTAATTACAAGCGAAAGATGTCTTTCTCCTCATTGTTGTGCGGTAACGAAGAGGCCATGAATGCAATGACACAAGATGGGCACGAGACAACAATAAATTCAGCTTCACAAAGAACATACTCTACTTTTGCATGCTGCAGAAGAAGCAAACCTACTGAGAAAACGACAGTGTCTCAAGAGAAAGATTCAGGAAATATTGAAATGAGGAAAATGGATGAAAACCAAAACCCTGCTGATGCTACCGATAAACTTGAGACATAATTTTTAACAGGCTGGCATAGGCTGCACATCTTTGCAAAATTGAAACTTAATTGTGTAAAATATTACTACTCTTTTCGGGACGAGTGCAGTTCAGCGGGTGGCGCTAAATGTCATACTCCTTTTGCAGATATTGAACTAAACTTAATTGTGTAAAATATTACTACTCTTTTCGGGACGAGTGCAGTTCAGCGGGTGGCGCTAAATGTCATATTCCTTTTGCAGATATTGAACTAAACAAGCCCTTAACCCTAATTTACCCTAACTTACGCCAACGAATCCTAACTAACCCTAAAAACCCTTTTTTTAAGCTAACCCTAACCCTTACCGTATGACATACAACAACAACCACAACACAACATTCGAATGCTGCCCGCTAAACTGCACTCTGGCCCTCTTTTCTTCCAAATGAATTGCTTCAAGGAAACTTTAGTAAGTATTTTGCAATAATTCCAGAAAGATTATTTTTGATATCATCATTATGTTCAGAATTACAGCGTTTAAATATACTTCTGCTGATTTTAAAGTTGTGATGTCTTCAAATTGCTACATCGTGGACCATAAATGCTACAAATTTTAGCTACTACCAGATTGTAGACCTTCATAAACTGAGGTCTTCTAGAACAACATAGTGATTTTCCTCCATCAATTTAGAAGTATATGGTGCATTTAATGTTTGTCGATGCTTTAGATACTTCCGTTTATGCTGTCTTTCATAAAGCATAAACAGTTCTGAAAATATTGATGATATCAAAAATGCTCCCTCTGGAATTATGGCAAATTACGTAAAGTTCCCATCTGGCAAATTCACTTGAAAAAAGGGCAATAACATTTTACATAATTATTTTTAAAATTTTACTACGATTTAATCGACGTACTGCATTGATGAAAGACATTACAGTGATATAGAAATGGAGGCACTCATATGAAAACGAATTGAAAGTGATGTACGTAGCTTACAAGATATGACATTAGCTAGCTGAGATATCACGGACATCAAGAGAAGAATTCTTTGAAGGGAGAGATTCTCATCAAAAAAAAGAGAGGAAAACTGCACAGAGACTGACAGAATTGTAAATAATTAGCTCAAAGTAGGGCTTCTGGCTGTAATTTTGGGTAATTGCACAATTTCAACAGTTTTAGAAATTAAAACGGTAATCAACTATTGAATGACTTTCATCATTGTCGTTTTCTCACTCAAAAATATTAGAGAATATCTATCCTCGTGTCTCCAAATTCGGATTTAGCATCTAAAATTTATTCTTGGTACACAAGTACAGTAAATCCCCGCATATAAGAACCTACACAAATAAGAACCTACAGGCTCTTCTTCCTAAATTATGCACCTTGTAATTAAGAACCTGTTTCAGTTTGATGGAAAAATATGTTCTTATGACAAGGGTAATAAAGTTGATTTTTTATCATCTTTGTTAAGTTCCTATTTGTCCCAGTTGGCTGTTCAAATCTGAACCGGTCCTTAATAACACTGTGAAAACAAAAAACAGGGCTGAAAATCTCTTGGTGATAACCGCTAATAGGTTTACACAAGGGGTCCTTTACCCTGGGTACCAGAGCCAAAAATGGGGTCCTTCAAATAAGAGCCTTTAAGAACCTTTATATCCTGAAATGAACATAAATACCTTTAAAATAAGAACCTAATCCAGCCTGGTTCTTAAAAAAGCAGGTTCTTATACGCGGAGATTTAATGTATTTCACATTCCCATCGTTTGTAATACCAGTTTTATGATGAAACATTTTTGTGATTTATCGACATGGGATGCCGAATCCGAATCTTGGGTAAAACTACTTGAACAAAATAAGCTGCATTAAAGTCCAAAGGTTTCGTATGTTAAAGTTTCAGACAAGATTTTGTCGAAAATGTTTTCCAAATCTCAGTGAAAAGCGTCTGAAAATTTGTTGGCTGGTCTGTTTGCTCACAAGACTTCTACTTGAAGCATTCAGTGAAGATCTCTTGTTAATTTATGTTAATTCTATGCAAACATAACCCATTTCAAGCGAAAGTTTGATCAATAAGCTGTAAAAAAGGAGTTGTTTCCGATTTTCCAAAAGTGTCGAAAACTTTTTTGTCCGAAGTATTTTATACGAAACTTTTCCGTCACGCTGCAAAAGATGTAAAGCTACTTCCAGAGTATATACATTCTTGACAGTCTACAAATCCCTACAACATTCATACATATTCACAAACTTTGATGTCCTGAGTAAAAGTCAAACATTTAATTTAAGTGAAAAAGTATTTCATTTCTTCTTCCTCCTTGTCTTGTTTTTCATTTGATTTATTCGTTCTCTTTTTAGCCTGCGGAGGTGCTGATCTGAAATTCAATTTCCTTCCTTGTTTTCTTTTGGGTTCAGCTTGCGCTCTTTCTAATGCTTTCTTCAAGCGTTCTTCTTGATGCTTCCTTTGCGCTTCGAGTTTCTCCTCCCTTTGTTTCAATCTCCGTTCCTTTTCCTTCGCCTTTTCTGCCAGCTCGACTTTATCCTGCGGCAGCATTTCGATAATTTCAAATAACTCTTCAAGACGGTTTTCGATGTTCGTAAGCATCTGAAGTGTGCTGATATTCGCTTCGTTATCTCCAATACAATTACGGTAAACTTCTTCAACTTTCCTATCCAACTCGGCAAGCATGTTCTCTTGATCTTCAGCTTGGAATTCCCCATACGAAAACATCTTAGATTTCATTTTCAGCTCAGCAGCCTTCTCTTGCTCATCCTCCGCAGCTTCCTTCAACTGACAAATCTGCTGCTTCAGCGCCTCCGTTTCTTTATTCATCTTATCCTGAGTGTGCTGAATTGTTTGTCTCATCTCTTCAAGCGCCTCCTCAGTTTCTTGACTATTTTGAATCAAAGAGAGATTTTGCTCCTCCAATTCTGTGAAAATGTCAAGGAGCTGAACCGGATCCCCGAAGAACAACTCGACATCTTCATCGCTCTCGTCATCATCCGTCATCGTATCCATTGACATCACAGATCTGGTATCATCGCTGTCATGATGAGAACTTTTTCTACTTCTACCCGAGCTTGAAGTTTTGGATTTACTCTCCTTCCTGCGTACAGTATTCCTGCTTGATTTCTCCGCCAATGAGGTACCTCCTACTGAGGCCTTCCTTCCGCGAATGCTTGAATGGCTCTTTTCTCTCTCCTTAACAGCTTTCTCTTTCTCTTTCATTTTAGCAAGTTTCTTGTGTCTCTTCTCTTCCTTCCATTCTTGCGGTGCTAATGTATCAAGGAATTGTTTATAAAGCATATATTCTTTCAAGGTATCTTCATTCTTCGATATTTCACTTCTAATAGCCATCATCTGCGCGTTAATTTTCTTGATTTCAGCAACTTTTTCTAGTTTCGATTTCGTTTCACTTTCCGCTTTCTTGATAGCTTCAACAGCTAATTTATCATTCTCTTTCAGAAATTCATCAAACATTCCGGCATCTTCTTCTAAATATTGCTCAGCCAATTCCAACTTCTTCTCNGAGATTTTGCTCCTCCAATTCTGTGAAAATGTCAAGGAGCTGAACCGGATCCCCGAAGAACAACTCGACATCTTCATCGCTCTCGTCATCATCCGTCATCGTATCCATTGACATCACAGATCTGGCATCATCGCTGTCATGATGAGAACTTTTTCTACTTCTACCCGAGCTTGAAGTTTTGGATTTACTCTCCTTCCTGCGTACAGTATTCCTGCTTGATTTCTCCGCCAATGAGGTACCTCCTACTGAGGCCTTCCTTCCGCGAATGCTTGAATGGCTCTTTTCTCTCTCCTTAACAGCTTTCTCTTTCTCTTTCATTTTAGCAAGTTTCTTGTGTCTCTTCTCTTCCTTCCATTCTTGCGGTGCTAATGTATCAAGGAATTGTTTATAAAGCATATATTCTTTCAAGGTATCTTCATTCTTCGATATTTCACTTCTAATAGCCATCATCTGCGCGTTAATTTTCTTGATTTCAGCAACTTTTTCTAGTTTCGATTTCGTTTCACTTTCCGCTTTCTTGATAGCTTCAACAGCTAATTTATCATTCTCTTTCAGAAATTCATCAAACATTCCGGCATCTTCTTCTAAATATTGCTCAGCCAATTCCAACTTCTTCTCCTCAGCTTGTGCAATCTCCTCCAGCTTTCTCATTTCATCTCTTTTAACCCCAAGAGAATACTGCACTAGAAACATCTCGCGTTTCTTTGCGATAAACTCTGCGAGATTCTCCTTTTCGATGTTTCTGTCTCGTGTTGTCGTCAGCACAAATTGCGGGTCTTCTTTGACCGTCCAAACACCTTCCTTGTCTTTCTCCCCGTCCATTGACGCGTCATCTTCGATATCCGCCGCCGGCTTTATCATGGATTTCGTGCGGGCGTTAACGCGCGACGTATACGTCGTTTTCTCATGAACTTTCAATTCTCGCTGAGTCTCACGCTCTTTCTTCTTCTTCTGTTTTTCTTTGTCTCGTAACATCAAAATGTCATGGTCTTCCGGCATCTTAAAAGGGTTGACATCTTTTCTCATCAGCGAGTCACTTTTTCTATTGAATATTGACAGCGCTGATGATTTTTCCGACTGTGGAAATGTCACTTGTCCTGATTGACGGGATACAATACTGGGTGACGCTGATTTTGTTGCTACTGACAGTGCCTTTGATAACGAGGCAGGTCTTGACATCTTGGCAATTATGTAACTGTAGGGTCGATATTCTAAGAGACAAGTATGAACTTTCGTAAAGAACCCTGATGTAAATTTTCTCACTTTTATTTTAGTTGAGAGCCAAAAACAAAAAAGACAGCTGCATCAGCCATATATAAAGCATAGATAATGGATATTTCAAAGGGATTAGATAAATAGTTCTTCGTCAATAAAAGCTACAAGTTTGTGATGCAAGAACTGTGGCAAAATTGGTGGTTTTTATAAATCTTTCTAGTATTCTTATGCGAAAAATGTGTGGAAATTTTGGAAGTTTTATCATGAAATTTTGGACAATGTCATGATAAAAATGTGGTTACACTTGAGAGCAAACCCTTATTTTCTGCTGTCTTTCCACCCCACAGTGGACTTTACCTTTATCATTTCAACTCTATCAATTTATTCTGTTCTTCGAAATCCTTTTTGCTTACCAACCCTTGCAACGAAAGGCACTCAAGCTTGATCAAGCGCCTCCACACCCACTTGGAAAATCCTAGGAGCTTGCTAAAGTGGGCGCCTACATAGGATGATAACGTTTTTAATACAGTTAATGTGCATTTACATTTAACTATGACGATTCTACTTATGTTTAGCCTATTCTTGTAATTTCTTGCTGTATTTTTTTGCTGTGCTGTATATTAACAATAATTTTGTTATGTTCAGGGTGGAAAATTTTCCCCAGGTGCTCAATCAAGCACCTGGAATTTTTAAGGTGCTCTAATTGTCAAGCACTGTATTTTTTCCTCACAAGGCCTGTTGCTTACAAGATAAGTAATCAAAATCTTGCCAATAATTTAAGTGATTCCGAGTTTTTGTAAGAATATCAAAATTGCTGATATAAATCTTGGAATTTTGATTTAATTTAATTTTTCATTTCCAAAAACTTTTTTGACAGGAGTGCAGAGTTCGTTCATAAAGATAATTTCTCAAATAATCTGAAAACTGTCAACAATTTACATCCTTTGCAAATTCTTTGATAAATTTTGTGTGATTTTTAAGCACCAAGCGCTGGGATCGCAGAAGAAGAGAAGATGTAATTGAGCCTGTAACCTCTTGTCATGACACTCATGAGGTATTGGTGCAGTTTGAACCCCATCCACCTGATAGTTCTGGCTGCGAAGTCAGTGGATTACAACTTTGCACTAGATTACAACACATTATTGTAATTTGTTATCTTATGAGAGAATTTGTATGTAACAGAATATTAAAAATCAAATTGAACTGAATTCAATTTGTGAAGAAAATTTCGTAGTTTCTGTGCTTGAAAACAATTGATTAATGGTATGACAATTGGTTTATTGGAGTGCACAGGCAATGTTAATCCATGAAATCAAGTGCGTGCAATGTATGTCTTGCCTACGCTCTGCAAACTTTTCAATCCAGAATTTTAGCATTCAAAACCTCAGCTCTTGTTGTTGATTTGGTAAGAACAAGAAGATTTTAACGGTTTTGGCTGCCTTGCACTAGCAAATTTGCAAATTGATTAAGCAAAATAGTTGCTCGTCAGATTTTTGCAAGCATAGAAGAACTTTCTCAGTTTAAACAATTCCATTTCAGTTAGGCCTCATCTTGATTTCTAAATCGTCATAACTGTTAAATCCTCATTTCAGCTAGGCCTCATAATATGATGCCTGCTGGTTTTTTAAATTAATCTTCGGCGCCAAGAATGCCCAGATTCACCCTGGACTTAACTTTATTAGGCCCTTTTTTCAAAGCTGTTGTTTTAGATTTCGACGAAAAGACCAGAGAGAGAAACCACCGATCCCTAACAGATATACTGCTGCATACGCTGATTATAATACATGACAAAGAAATGACATTCAGAGAGACTTACATCGCAATTCATCAGCTTTACTTCATCTGCTCCTTTCCTTCTGTTCAATGATCCAAGATGGTTGATTCTCTTTTGCGGTTGCCATGCAACAACGAAGCATAGCATTTCTAAAACGAGGCAAAAAGAGCATGGCTCCCTAACTTCAGCTCGTTGCTGTTGTTGTCGCAGAGATTTCTCTCATGAGAAACTGCCTCGAAATCTCGAAATAGCATGCGGATTTTGCGCAGTTAGTATCGATTTTCCGATCAGATTTGCACATGTCACCCAAACGGTACACAATTTCGAAAAGGGTTTTTTCATCATGGGCAAGAACGATGCAAGATAATATGATTCATTGCTCCAATACTTTTGGAAAAATCTGACCCAACTTCAGAAAAAATTCTATACCTTAATGATAAATTTCTGTAAAGACCGGTTGCTTTGACGCACATTTCTCGATTTTAAATTGTTCAAAATAAAATTAGCTGAAAGAAACAAGCGAAGAATTTTTCGATTTTTTCTAAAATTTGATTACTAATTTTACAGCTAACGAAGGAAAACACAACAATTTCTATAATTTCACGCGCATAAACTATTTAGCTCCTCTCTTTGCCAAGAAACTCATAACAGCGTTCATACATTCTTCGGATAACCATCTCTCTTCTAATCGCAAACATTCTTTGTCGTTTGCATCTTTCAGCGCCTCCTTGTCCTGGTCGCGAATCAACGCTTTGGAGTATGTCAGTGACTGCAAAGAAAATACATAAGATTAAACCTCGGCTTCGAATTGTGGATCAAGAGATCAAACAAACATACATTGGCAATGTAGCATTGGCGTTTCATGAAAACAGAGTGAGGAACAACGGGGGAACAACGAAGGACTGAAGTCAGATAAGACTACATACATACAGGCATAAAACGCATGGGCGTACGCGTACGGGATGCCCAACGTTTAGGGGGGCTTAATATGGATTTTGCCCGAATATGGTTATTTCAGTGAGTTAAAACTTCCCGAATAAACGTTGGAAAGATAGCAGTATGAAACTTTGAGTAGTCAATATTTTCAAATAATCGATTGTTTGTGTCAATCTTTCAAGGTCTGTTTCAAGTCTTTCGAAAGAAAGCTGTCAGAAAATCGCTTATAGCTATATTTAGAACGGCGTGACAAGGTTTAACCAAACTAACATTCGTATTGAAGTTAAATCTTCGGTAATAAAACAATTTTGAATGCTTGCCAATAGGCTATATACATATACATCAACGATATAACGTGGCAGAGCCACACAACGTTATTTAAAAGTTACATCTCATAGGACGGCAAAAGTGATGTCACCGCGAAAATCCACCACCGGAGCCCCCAAGACCGGACCGTGCAACCCGAAAGAAAGCCAAAGTGTGCGCAGTTAAACAACCGGGCGGGTTTTAGAGACTACCTAGACTGAGCCATCTGAAAGAAAAATATGATACCTAGACTGAGCCAATAGGCTACCAACTTAATAATTCAAAAACTAGCAAATGCATGAAGATCTTTACCCATCTGGTATACGGATATAGAAATAACGGTGGACAGGAAATGTTTCGTTCTTTAAACACTAAATAGCGTGATATAACTGATGTTGTCTTAAACATTTTGTGTTTTTAGATTAAATTTGCAACTTTTATATTTGCAATATATTACACCCTTGTAATTAGATTTCTTTTCTTTTCCTAAATTTATGTTACATTAATTTCTATTTGGCAAAATTTTACATACATACACACATACATGGGTGATTAAGTCCCATGAACTATCGACACAAAATGCTAAATTCGTTCAAAAAAGAAGCATAAATTCTACCTTAGGTGGAAGAGATGCCATTTCTGTTAGTCTCTTTTGGACTTCTCGCTGAAATTCACTGTCGATAAATACGTCGGAGACAAGTCCTCTGTCGAAGGCCTCTTTAGCAGTCAGTTTTCTTCCTAACAGCAACATTTCATTCGCCTGCATGGAAAATTGGAAAGAAGATTTAATTTGTCTATTCTAGTCTAGGAGAAGAGATGATCACATTAACAAGAAATGACAAGCTTGGGCTTTGATTTTTATAACATGAAGACACCAGATCAATATTCACTAGGATAACACAGCCACAAAATAATCAAATAAAAATAATACTTCGTGTGAGCATATGAAGATTTTTCAAATCAAAGAATAAGCTATCCCTAAAGATCATTCAACAAAATGTTGGCATCAGGGACCGCGCAGCAGTTTTAAAGTGGAGGGGCTGAATTGCAAGCGAAGAGTACAAAAATGGGGGTCCGGGGGGGCTTGCCCCAGGAAAATTTGTTGAGACCACGCCCTTCAAGACGTCAGGAAAACGCTCTTTTGTGAAATTTAAGACTTCTCTTTATTTACAATTCGCTTTTGAGAAGAAGTCGATTCTCATTCAAATAGACTGCATTATACTTGAAGTAGGTGATAACAAAATTACAGGTGAGTATTAAACGATGTGTTACTTTCAGTAACATTTAAATTCTTTAGAATAGACCAAAGACCAAAGTGCTGTTTTCAGTTGTCATGCATCCAAGAGTTCTAGGAAACGATCTTTTTCTCACTTAAAAAACTCGTAGTACTTTTTGATAATCGTTGAAATATTTGCTTTCGATGACTTCATGGGGACTTCATCCTCACCAAACAACAATTTCTCTATTTGTGAAAATTCTAAAGCGCATCTTTGAAAAAAGTGCCGGAAGGGGGGCTTTAGCCCCTGCTAGCCCAATGGCCATGCAGTCCCTGGTTGGCATCTATAGCACTGATTATCTCAGGGATTTTTTGTTTTTGCTGCTTCCGAAGCAACAATACTCGAGTTCTATTCTTGCTAATTACATTCGATGTCTTGACAATCGTTGGTTCTATTTGTGAATGGAATAAAACATGAAGATGGAAGAATTTTACCTTAGCATAACCCATAATCCTTGGAAACGTCAAAGACGAACAACCTTCAGGACTTTGTCCAAGTGTCATGAATGGAGTATGAAATGTAGCGTTATCTGAAGCATAAACCAAATCGCAGAGGCCAAGTACAGTGACTGCTATTCCTACTGCTGGTCCGTTTATTGCGGCTACCAGTGGCTTGGAGAACTCGATGTATGTATCTGTATATTTCCTGAAAAACAAAATTGAGATATAAGTTAAAAAAGTTACAGGCTGAGCTCCAAGGGGTTGTCAAGATAGGTCAAACAATCAAAAATCAAAATAAAATAGCGCAGGGAAATTACTGCTTCCTTTTTTGCACTAATAAACAAGAATTTGGACATGGACAT
This sequence comes from Aurelia aurita, assembly GCA_004194415.1. Classification (NCBI taxonomy): domain Eukaryota; kingdom Metazoa; phylum Cnidaria; class Scyphozoa; order Semaeostomeae; family Ulmaridae; genus Aurelia; species Aurelia aurita. The sequence goes on along the minus strand of REGM01000117.1, from coordinate 582,198 downwards.
TTTTAATATTCACTTTGTCGACACCGCGTTTGTATTAGGTTTTGGGACAGCCCCTGTGAGGCCGCAAGTCCCGTGATATTTTGCACTACACGTTTTTCTATATAAGAAATTAGTACTAGGATGGCCAAAAATTTGAGAAACTCTAGTACTATGTTTGAGAAGTGCTAAGAAACTTTTAAAAGCTAAATCCTAGAAAATCGTGGCAAAATTTTCGTTGAACCTTTATTATTGAGCAATATTCAAGACAATTTTTTGTTTTGAGCCCAATACAACTCTTTTTTTTGCTAAAAATTGTGCTGTATGTCCAGTAACAAATACGTTGCAGTAGTAGAAACTACACCTTAATTGATGCATCTAAAAAATAAGAAACAAATTAAGAAATTTTTAGTACTAAAAAGCTTAAATTTTCATGTGAAATTAAGAAACTTTTAGTACTATGGGCTGATCCAAGTTTCTTATAAAAGAAAAAAAAACGTGCAGACATGGTGGGGGTGCAGAAACAGATGGCTGACCCGATGCGTTAGTGGTGGAGCACTGACATATAATGTTAAGGGTCGCGAGTCCGAAACCTGCTTGGATCACTGTATCTTCTCAAATTTTCCTGTTATCTTTAGAATTTACTAGACACGTGTGTTTCTAGGAGTAGATAATACTTTAACGATACCTTAAAATATCTCTGGCATCCCTAGCCATCTTCTGTGGTCCCTCAGGAGGAATATTCGCAAAGTTGCTTAGATCGTTTCCACTACAATAGAAATCTCCTTCTCCTGTTATCACTGCGAGTTTGACGGATGGGTCTTTATCTGCTTCTTCAAGTGCTTCCATTATCTCGTGGTACATCTGTAATAAACACATGGTCTTTCATTGCTTTTGGTACTCAACCAAAACGAAAAGTATACACTGTGCCTGATATTTCTTCTAAAAGGATCTGTATTTGCATACACCTACCATTTGAGCATCAGAAGGTTGGCACACTATAGATACATAAATAACAATGTTTTTTTGCTTGTAGTACGTCGTTGTCGTTGGGCATATGTAAACTAATATAAACTAATTTAAAGGTACACATTATAGGTACATTATATGGCTTGGCAAAATAACGAAATCAGGAATAGAAAAACAAGATTTCTGTTTTACCTTGAGAGTAATTGCATTTTTCTTGTGTGGTCGGTTTTTCTTTATCGTGTAAACGCCATTTTCGTTCGTTGCAACAATCTCTTCGAATTTCGGTTTATCTGCTTGGCTCTGTGGCTCTTCGCTTGCAGCACCCGCAGCGTCAGCTGGACCTGTGCATTTTACAAAGCTAATTAATCGATCGATCAATTAATCAATGCATTAATTTCCAAAAAGTTTCGTTGGCTGCAGGGCAACCAAATGAAATGATAGCCAAGCAGTATGATTTCGTAGGTGTAGTTCGAGTCCAGTGCCCTTCATACCCACTAGGAATTAGATTAGAAAATAACTCTCATTTGCTCAACTTCTTATTTGGAGAAAAAGCTAGCAGTTCCGATACTTCTCAAAGCCCACTTCAGTGAATCACTGAGCACAGTCTCGTTATGACGTGTTCGGTGACTAAGCTCTTGCGAAGACATCTCCCACCACAAATTTGCAATTTCGTCGAATAAGTTTGCAGCTAAATTAAATGACCAAAACGCTTGAATTAGTGGGGACCCTTGGACTTGCTACAAGTCTCTCTTACAATTTGGACTTGGCAAGTTGGAGGTCTACAAGGGGTAATCGACCACGGCGCATCCGAAAATATTGTTTTCGAAAAAATTGGGGGGTCGTTATGACGTCATAAATGGGGTCAAAGTTGAAAATTTTCGAAATTTCGACCCGGGCATGCGTTTGAACTTGGTACAAGATGGTTTCTGGACCGATTTTCAAATGGAGACAAATATATTAGAGACTACTCGTGTGCGCATCTCATAGTCCAATTTGCGCATTGATACTGCCCCCAGGGGCTCGGTGGGGGCACGTTGATTATCATCGAACAAAGCAGTCACAAGAATTTCAGCATCTACATTTAAATAAATCTTCAGCAAGAATTTTAGCAAAACATTTTTTCACTCAAAAAGAAAGTTTCCAGACTCAGCTCAAATGTCATGGATAATCTAGACTCTAAAAAAACTTGATAAGGCAGTAGCAAATAAGCTAGACATCAAAAGAGTACACAACAAGGTACCAGCCACAGCTATATCAGTTTCAAGACAAATTTTTCATAAGACATCTCTCAATAATACAAAATACATGACGTATGTTAATGAGTGAATGCTGTATTAGACAAACGTTTATAAATACTGTAGGGTGTTAATGAGTTTTAAACTTAAGGTAATTGATAAAAAGTTCTCAGTTTTTAGCTGCATGAATGTTTTTGCCAGATTTAAGCATTTCAGAGTTCCTCCTTTCTTTCAAATCACCCTACAAAAGATGAATGCAGCACTGTTAGGATTTGAATTCAATTTTCTTGCAAATCGAGTAAAATAGTTTGGGTGAAAAATCTTCCAATCTTAAAGAATTTGAAAATCATGTGAACATTCATAAATATTTTGCTTTTGACACTGCTCACATAAAATTATGAGATATGATCTTCAGGAGGAGAAACATAACATAAATTATTTACTGGTTTAGAATTTAGCTCCTGAGAATCTGCAACAGTTTGTGGAAAGGGATCACAGACTACCAAATTAAGCTTGGCTAGTACCTTTTTCTAATTTGAAGAATTTGCAGAAAATTTAATAGATATATGAGTAAGAATGTAACACATTCCATTCCTCTTCTTAAATATTTTAACATAACGTAAAAACTCTTACCTGCTAAGTCATCTACAACTTTAATGTATGCCTTCTGCGCATCATCCTAATAAATAAATTAAGAGAAATTACACAGTTGTTACAATTAGAATTTTATTTCCTGAATATTATGTACTTGCTTGATGCATCATGGCATAAATTATAACTTTCCATCAATGCATTTAGCATTTAAAATCTTTATTGGATAACTAAAAGTAACTTTCAAAATAAGTACAGACAACAACTGCGAAAGAAAAGTTTGCTGTCAGATAATGCAACTTCAAAATCAAATAACACACTAGACTGATCACATGAGTGTCAGTTTTCCCCATTGCATTGAATGATAGTTATGGCTTCAAACTGAGACTCATGACAATAGAACTTCAAAATCAAATAGCACACCACAGCAGAAATTGTAACAACACAGATGGAGGATTGATCCATTAGTATTTATATATATATACAAACGATTCCAATTACATTGAGATTTCATGACTAGATCTTGTTTAGATTCTCTAGCTCATTGGAGCTTTAATTGAGAATGAGATTGGGTAATAGCAGTACAATGACATACTGTTGTCATGCTTTTGTTCTTTGAAATATTAACAATCAAACCATACTTTCAACTGAAATACAACCAATCAATTACCTCTGCTCTTATATAGAGAATAGAGTGATAACATTCTCTAATCTGAAAGGATATTGAATCAACAGTAGGATTCAGTAAGTACTTAAATAAAAAATGGGCTCATTCCATACCTTGCTCATTTCTCCAAGCGAGTTCCATGCAGTCCATTTGGCTTTTCCAACAAAGTCAAATGCACCAGGCTTGTCAGCATTGCATTTTCCAACTGTGCTCTGCAAAAAAGGAGACTTTCAGAATACAAAATATCTGATCACAGAAACTAGCTGCTACTAACTACTGATAGTGATATATATTATTGGTATAAAAAATTACTATAAATAATTTTACTACTATAAATATTACGGATATGTATTATTACTATAAATAGCCTACTATAACTTAAGCCCTCTTTTCATCCAATTCCACCTAGAATGTCTTTGAACTTCCACTTGAAGACATCTACATATTTTTTTTGCACAAAGAAAAATACCCAGCAGGCTGGCCCAGGGTGCATTCCATGCACTTAGGCCCGAAGATCTTCGGCGTGGAAAAGAAATTTTCTCGGCGTATTGGCGTGAAAATTTGCTTGAATCAATAGAAAATTATTGTAATATAATTGAATTCAATAGGTCTATTGTTTTCCTGGCGTGAATGACGCTGTTATTGGCGTAACCTTCGGTGTGGAGTTTACATGGAATGCACCCTGGAGGCTGGCCCAAGCACAAGCTTAATTTGTGGATGGGGAACTGCACAGAATTTCTATTTTTACAGGACAATGGGCATGCAAGGGTTGGATAGCTTGGCACACAGTAATATGTTGGTATACTTCCGATGCCCCATTGCTACATTCATGTTACAAAGCACACCGGACATTTTTGGGAGAACAATGCCAGACTGGAAAATTTGCAGGAACTTATACAGTTTATGTGCAAAATGCAAACTTTCCAGTCGCACTGGTTCTGATGCAATTCATTTTTTATGTTTGAAAAATCATTGTTTTATATTGTTTTGTTCCTTTTTTTGTGTTTTTCTAAAGTGTGACATTTTTTAATCTTCCACTCTTCTACTTCCTTATTTATAAATCCATCTTAGAATACTAATTCTGGTTCCTTTATATATTAATGAATATTATTTCTGCAAATTAAAAATCATGCCTCACATCAGGCAGCACCATGCCAGCACAGGGCCAAATTTTTGTACGCCTGACTTTTTATTCTTGAAGAAGGGTTCAAAGTTCAAATGGGCCTAACCTGTTTGAAAAGGGCATACATCTTGAGCTTTGTTTCGTTGCCTGGGTCATCTTTCAAAGTACTGAGTCTTTCTTTTGCATTCTCGAAGTCTTGTTGAAGTGTGCTTGAAAACCTGTAGTTACTTGGCCTTGTTACGACGCAGCATCGACTTGGCTGTGACAGCAAAACTCGACGAAGAATGTTACGGCAGTGAGACGCCATTTTGTCGACAGAGGGGCGGTAAAACTGCGCCTTCTCAGAGGTGATGACAAATGCGAAAAACATCGCAAAGGTTGAAAGCTTTGATTTNATTTTATTTCCTGAATATTATGTACTTGCTTGATGCATCATGGCATAAATTATAACTTTCCATCAATGCATTTAGCATTTAAAATCTTTATTGGATAACTAAAAGTAACTTTCAAAATAAGTACAGACAACAACTGCGAAAGAAAAGTTTGCTGTCAGATAATGCAACTTCAAAATCAAATAACACACTAGACTGATCACATGAGTGTCAGTTTTCCCCATTGCATTGAATGATAGTTATGGCTTCAAACTGAGACTCATGACAATAGAACTTCAAAATCAAATAGCACACCACAGCAGAAATTGTAACAACACAGATGGAGGATTGATCCATTAGTGAATTTTATGAGGAATTCAACCTGGCAATTTATATATATATATACAAACGATTCCAATTACATTGAGATTTCATGACTAGATCTTGTTTAGATTCTCTAGCTCATTGGAGCTTTAATTGAGAATGAGATTGGGTAATAGCAGTACAATGACATACTGTTGTCATGCTTTTGTTCTTTGAAATATTAACAATCAAACCATACTTTCAACTGAAATACAACCAATCAATTACCTCTGCTCTTATATAGAGAATAGAGTGATAACATTCTCGAATCTGAAAGGATATTGAATCAACAGTAGGATTCAGTAAGTACTTAAATAAAAGATGGGCTCATTCCATACCTTGCTCATTTCTCCAAGCGAGTTCCATGCAGTCCATTTGGCTTTTCCAACAAAGTCAAATGCACCAGGCTTGTCAGCATTGCATTTTCCAACTGTGCTCTGCAAAAAAGGAGACTTTCAGAATACAAAATATCTGATCACAGAAACTAGCTGCTACTAACTACTGATAGTGATATATATTATTGGTATAAAAAATTACTATAAATAATTTTATTACATTCATGTTACAAAGCATTTTTGGGAGAACAATGCCAGAGACAATGCCAGACTGGAAAATTTGCAGGAACTTATACAGTTTATGTGCAAAATGCAAACTTTCCAGTCGCACTGGTTCTGATGCAATTCATTCTTTATGTTTGAAAAATCATTGTTTTATATTGTTTTGTTCATTTTTTTGTGTTTTTCTAAAGTGTGACATTTTTTTCTTCCACTCTTCTAATCTTCCTTATATATACATCTTAGAATACTAATTCTGGTTACTTTATATATTAATGAATATTATTTCTGCAAATTGAAAATCATGCCTCACATCAGGCAGCACCATGCCAGCACAGGGCCGAATTTTTGTACGACTGACTTATTATTCTTGAAGAAGGGTTCAAAGTTCAAATGGGCCTAGGCCTAACCTGTTTGAAAAGGGCATACATCTTGAGCTTTGTTTCGTTGCCTGGGTCATCTTTCAAAGTACTGAGTCTTTCTTTTGCATTCTCGAAGTCTTGTTGAAGTGTGCTTGAAAACCTGTAGTTACTTGGCCTTGTTACGACGCAGCATCGACTTGGCTGTGACAGCAAAACTCGACGAAGAATGTTACGGCAGTGAGACGCCATTTTGTCGACAGAGGGGCGGTAAAACTGCGCCTCCTCAGAGGTGATGACAAATGCGAAAAACATCGCAAAGGTTGAAAGCGNTTGAAGAAGGGTTCAAAGTTCAAATGGGCCTAGGCCTAACCTGTTTGAAAAGGGCATACATCTTGAGCTTTGTTTCGTTGCCTGGGTCATCTTTCAAAGTACTGAGTCTTTCTTTTGCATTCTCGAAGTCTTGTTGAAGTGTGCTTGAAAACCTGTAGTTACTTGGCCTTGTTACGACGCAGCATCGACTTGGCTGTGACAGCAAAACTCGACGAAGAATGTTACGGCAGTGAGACGCCATTTTGTCGACAGAGGGGCGGTAAAACTGCGCCTCCTCAGAGGTGATGACAAATGCGAAAAACATCGCAAAGGTTGAAAGCGTCGCTGCGGAATATTTACGGAGGAGCGTTTGCTATTCAAAATTACATGGAGTACTTTGGGATCATTGGCCTCTCCACATTTCAGAGCAAGCGAAGAAGCGGTGCATCGAAATCAGTCTTAAAAAATGGTTTCTCAGTGGCGTCAAGCTGGTCTCAGGTAATTCTAAATAATTGCGATGTAATATTATGTTCGTTAATCAAAATTTGAGCAACATCGTTTCCTGTGAAAAGCCATATTAAGCAACAGAGAGGACGCCCAGAGTGTGACCAAACTCATTTGGTCTAAAAGTTTCTTTAGTTTAGGCCCACAAGACTTTTGATTTCTTCTGCAAAGCCTTTCGGGACGTTTTCGGAATATTGTAGCCAGGACGAAACATTTAGAGCTTTTTTAGAAGAACTAACAAATGATGAAATGAGATATTTCAAATTTATTAATGCAGTATTGTTTGCTGATGCTGTGTGTGTGCCAGGCTTTAGAGTTCGCAGTTTTCTGTGTGCCAAAATTTCATGACTGCAAGATTGAGTGAGAGACCTCAAGTCATGCTTGCTATTTGTTTGACCACAGAATTCCAGATTTGATTATTGGTTTTGTTTTCGCCAGGTCTATATTTTAATTTTTTGCATTAGAAGACATTTCAACTTCTCCTTTTGGTTGCTTTGTTTTTTACAATCAATACAATGTATTTTTGATGCAAGAAATCTATTATTTTTGTCCTATCAGCTATCTGCAGTTCTCATCAATTTGTGCAAAATCATTTCGAAGATGTTTGAAACCAGGATTAAGAGAAGCTGCATTGAAGCGTGAAGAATCTATAATGAAGGTTACAAAATGGAAGGATGGAAAAGCTACAAAGGAATCTAGTATGTAACCAACCATCAACCAGCACTTGCTACTTTGTGTTCGACTCTGAATCTGTGCAATTTGATTTCTTATTTAGCGACCTATTTAGTGATTCATTTGTTTAATCTTTGATGAAGAGCTGTAAAAGATTGTATTAAGTAGAAAAATCCAAAATTGCAAATGATGGAAGGTTTAGACAAAATTGTATGGTTTTTGTCCAAATTACCTTAAAAAACGTCTGAAAAATCTTTTGGCTAAATTTGTTGCACACAATACTTCTATTCCCAGCATTCAGTGCCAATCTTTGGTTAAGATTATGTTAATTCTATGCAAATACAACCCATTTGTTCAAGCGAAAGATTTTATCAATAATCTGCAAAAAAGGATATTGTTTCTAATGTTTCAAAAAGTGTCTGAAACTTTTTTGTCTGCAGCATTTCATCTGAAACGTTTCTGCTCAAAACATTAAGATGTTAATGTAGGTCTGAACATTTACCACACACTATAATTCTGTATTTAATCACATTTTCTATGTGTGGCAACTGTCGACATTCCCTTTGTTACAAATTTGATATCCCCTCATTCCTTTTCAGAGTCAATTCAAGTTTAGATACAACACAAAATGTAATCGCAGCTGTTCAATTGGATACTGCTGAACTGAAGTGATGTGTGGACAATAAGTTTGAGCCATGTTGACATTTTATTGCTAATTAGAGTCTATACAAATGTTACGTATGTAGTCTCTGCTCCACTTTTTTGTTGTTACTACTTTCAAAAGCAAATTATAATGAAATCCCAAACAACATTTCAGCAAAAAAATAACAATGGTTTTCTTTCAAAAGCATACAAAATCCACAGCTCATTTTTAATGGCAGCTCCTCTCGTTGTCACATTTGAAACTCAATTTGAAGTTGGAGAACGAATAAGAAAAGGCATCAAAGTTAACTGATTGGTAAACGAATTGTCTATAGATAGACATGGCGCTTGAAGGCTAGTTTCCAGTAGTAGGATTTTCATAGTGGGTAGAATTTTACGTGTTCAAAAGTCACTCTGTCACTAATGAATTTCTATTCAATCTCAGAACAACATTTTCTCATAAACAACAGAATTCCCATCTTCCCGAAAAATTCTACTGATTGGAAACCCGCCTTAACAATTTATCTTCACTTCAAAAATGTTGAAAGAAGCAATATTGCATCTATACACAATGCAGTTCAAACAATTTTTGTCTTTGGTGTGCAGCAGGACAAAAGATAGGACATAAACTGAAGAAAGTTATGTTCTTGACTGAGATGGAGGTAGGTGGTATGCATTCTATGCAATAACCTTTCTCTGTGCAGAAATCTAAGTCAATAAACAAACAGTGTAGGGATTATCACGAAGTCACTCTACGTAAAATTATATCAACTGGACAAAATGCAATTAAAATACTGAAAAGTGCATTCCAAACAGTGGTGTGNAAATTCTACTGATTGGAAACCCGCCTCAACAATTTATCTTCACTTCAAAAATGTTGAAAGAAGCAATTAGGATTGAACATATTGCATCTATACACAATGCAGTTCAAACAATTTTTGTCTTTGGTGTGCAGCAGGACAAAAGATAGGACATAAACTGAAGAAAGTTATGTTCTTGACTGAGATGGAGGTAGGTGGTATGCATTCTATGCAATAACCTTTCTCTGTGCAGAAATCTAAGTCAATAAACAAACAAACAGTGTAGGGATTATCACGAAGTCACTCTACGTAAAATTATATCAACTGGACAAAATCCAATTAAAATACTGAAAAGTGCATTCCAAAAAGTGGTGTGATTTTGACAAACTTACCAGTTTGCACGTCTTCATTTTCGTGGTTATAACGCAAAAACCATAAGTTGCATCAAATCGTAATTCCGTTGCCAATACATTTAGGGGGTGAGTATTAAAAAAATTCCCCATTGGAAGACTCGACTTAAATCTTGGTATTTTTGAATCCGTTCGATGAGGGGTAACGTATAAGAACTAGCAGGCTCATTAATGTGTTAGTTGCAAATGAGCAAGTTGCTTTCTATTGGTTGGGAAGACTGCCAGTTCTGAAAGGGTTGCAAAATATGGTAAAATGCATGACATCGACAACGTAAAAATCGAAAATTGAAATCAGCCTTCACCTGCACATCCTGAGAAAGAAATTTTGCAACAGACTGTTGATTTTGTGAAAAAGCAGATCTGCGATTGCGAAATTGAAGGGAAATTGAGCAACTGAAGGATAGATAAGATATCGACATCATCTTGTGAAATTTATGAGACGTCAAAACAACAAACTTTAATGAAGCAAATCGCATCCGAAGTCTTGCAGATATCTAGCATCTGAAAGGGCATCTGTGGTAGTATATGGGACAAAAAACCATTTCAAAAATATGTGCTACCAGGAAAGCTGCAAGGCCCCCTGCGCTAACTCGAAAAGCAAACCTGATAGGCAATCTTGCGGCATGAACCTCAGATCAGAATAATTTAAGAGTATATTGTTTCTCCCAAAATCAAAGTTTTTCAAGTAACTCTAATTTTCAACCTTGGTTTGATTTTGCTAAGCCAAATATGATATGAGACAACGAAGAGTCGCTAAGCAAAATGAGCGAGTCAACAATACACAGAATTACTTCGGTTCTTTCCAAATGAATCACAAGCTGTATGAGACTTACAGCACAATTCTCAAGAATATAAGACTAAATATTGAATTTATATGAGCTATCAACATAATTCTTACAATCACATCAAGAAAACTAAACATAATTTTTCCTTTATTTAAATGCCTACCTTCCCTAAGGATATCAAGCTTAAAGACCTATTGGTAACCTCGATCCTTTGCGCGCCGAATGAAAAGCACAACAAAAGAACCTAGGCCAGAAATGACTTTCATATCATACGAAAGTCGACTTTAGGGTCGCAAAGGATCATGGTTAGCAATGGGTCTTTAATGTTTTGGCATCTATATTCAAAATGAAACTCAGCTTCGTTCCATCGGGCCAAGGGGGTACTCGTAAAAATTTGGACGGAGATGCACCTGTCGTATTTTTTTGGGTTTGAAATTTCCCCTTATCTTATTTTTTTAGGTTTCAGAAAATTGGCGTTAGTTTTTTGGGTTTTTGAAAATTTGCAGTTACATTTTGGGGGTTTCGAGAAAATTGATGTTATCTATTTGAGGTCTAGACAACTGACTTGTTATTTTGGGTATGTGAATCTCCATATCATTTTGTTGGGTAGAAGTCAAATTAGCGCAAATGAGCATCCTTGTCAAGACCCCCAGGGCTGTCGGGGAAAATTCAAACCTCTGTAATCTAAAGTACATATCACGTGAACAGAATTTCAATCCACGTTAGAACAAGTGGATATTTCGGCTATTTAGTAAAGAGGTCTGAAACAAGGAACATTCTTCTTGTAAATGGAGGATTTTCGAAGATGACACAAGAACATATTATGTCTCTTGCCTCGTAACGCTGACAAAATTACAGGACACGGAAATAGAATACTGCACACTTCAGTGAAAGTTTTCCAAAATAAATGTCTTTCACAAATCAAGGAGACACTCAAACTCAGATTTCTTAGGTATTTCTACGCCAATTTCCAATTATCTATACGCATTCTTACCTACAGTGTGCAGACCACACACCTCCAGTACAAAAAATTATGTGCCACCTCATTTCCTCTCACAAGTCCCCAGGCTTGCTGAAGAACAATATATCACTAACACCACACAAGGGTCAGATTTCNGGATTTTCGAAGATGACACAAGAACTGTTTAACGAAAATATTTTGTCTCTTGCCTCGTAACGCCGAAAAAATTACAGGACACGGAAATAGAATACTGCACACTTCAGTGAAAGTTTTCCAAAATAAATGTCTTTCACAAATCAAGGAGACACTCAAACTCAGATTTCTTAGGTATTTCTACGCTAATTTCCAATTATCTATACGCATTCTTACCTACAGTGTGCAGACCACACACCTCCAGTACAAAAAATTATGTGCCACCTCATTTCCTCTCACAAGTCCCCAGGCTTGCTGAAGAACAATATATCACTAACACCACACAAGGGTCAGATTTCCCTAACTTCACGTATTAAAGGTCCTGTGCTCCCCAAGATCCTTTACCATCTCGCAGTGACTTTCATAAAATGAACGTGTTAGGCCATCACCTTTGAACTCAAACAATAGACATTCCTAAAAATAATTGAAGGATAGGAAAGCCTTGATCCTTGAAGTGGCTCGCGCACTGGCAAAGGATCACGGGGAGCACAGGGTCCTTAATTTTACCCAAAGATGATTAATTTGTTACCGAATAACGACGACTTAGACCTGCTAAAAGCGAGCTTGCCATGTATGTAAACGCAATTAGCTTCAATTATATAGCACAACAACCTTCTAGGTTACCATCAAGGCACTACATTAATATTTTGATATGAATTTATGCGAAGCTAATTCTACTGGGCGGCTTGCGGCACGAGTGATGTGAAAAAAGACGTGAAAAAGGTATACAGTATATTTACATGGGCACGAAATGTGCCCATCCTTTGCAGTGGTAAGTTTTCTTGTGGTGAATTTGAGTCCGTTTCTTCTTCGCCATTTTCAGGATTTTCTCTGTTTTGGTTTTCTTCGTTTATATTTCCATCTTGTTCATCTTGGTTCTGAATTAAGTAAGATAAGAATGACGAGATTAAAAGGAATCTTCATGAGTTTTTCGGCGCAAATAGCTTAACTAATCACCCACAGGGTTCGCAAAAATTTATTCACATTGCTTGAAAAAAACTTGCTATCGAAACAAGCCGACTTGGAAAATTCAAATTCTTTTCATTTTCTGCAGCCCTTATTCTATTTTGGGAATATAGTTGTAACTAAAAGAATGCTATTCTACTCTAGACTGAGTGATGTTCTGAAAAATGGTTCTGTGATATTGGCCAAAAATTTAAAACGAAGTGACAAACTTGAATTTGGTACATGCGGCTGTTTCTAGGACCCGAGATAGTACTTTCTAATGACATTTCTCGTCTTGTAAGGGAAATAAACAGGCTCTCTGTAAGGGACGGGTCATTAATACTTGCCGGGGAGGGGGTGGAAGACATCTGGGAGGGGGACCAAAATTTTACCTACTCAAAGAGAGGGGGGACGAAAAATAGAGCACACCTCAAGGAGGGGGTATGAAAATAATTTGAGGTAAATCCTGATGATTTCTAAAAACTAGTTCTTCAGGAATTAAAACATAGTTGTTCAGTTTCTATATACACAAGTTTATATATGTATTGGGAGGGGGGTTGAAAATATTTTCTGCAATGTTGGAGGGGGGACGAAAATTTTCGCCTAAATCAGAGAGGGGGGACGAAAATTCCATCAACTATTTGCAAATGTCTTCCACCCCCTCCCCGGCAAGTGTTAATGA
>REGM01000117.1:532076-555585 GCA_004194415.1 Aurelia aurita | reverse complement strand
ATGTTATGAGTCCCTATTGACCGAAGTGACATCAACAAATCAAAGAACGCAGGGAAACAAGGGACTCAAGGTCATAACTCAATGTTGTCGCCAGACACGATAGGCTCGATATATGCGCAAGTAGACTTTCACCAAGTGCTCTCTGCAATGCTGTTCAAGACTATATATAGTAAACACTTGATATTTCCTTTTTGAGATCATAAACTCTGGACTTGTTGTATCAAAAGATCTTAAAGTTAAGAAGTTCTTTTCATTCAAGAGTTGCTTGATGACGTCATTTCAGATTGTCTCTGCTCCGCCATCATTTTGAGAATAAAATAAAGGTTTATCACGTGAAATGTCCGCGAATAAAAACAATTGAATTGTTTTGCTTGAATAATTTTCGTTATTCAAAATTTCACGTGACATCTAATTTGAGATAGACGTAAGTATTTTTATAAGAAACTAAGAATTTGACGCAGTAACCAGTTTCTTAAAAGTTTTTTATTTTGGTCTAAAAAGTTCCTACATTGTCTTAGACACAGCCAGCAACTGATTGAATTAAAACTTTTAACGAAAACGTGTTTATCCTCATCTCATATTTTCGTTCTTTGCATCTGCGGAGTGAAAAGATCTTCGAGAAGATATCACTGTGAATTTTATGAAACCATAAAACCATATGCTTCTGTCTACAGTCAAGAAACAAGCGAGAAAAGTTGTGGATTTCATGACAGCTTGTCTTTCATACAACTTTCTAGCAAATCTAAAATATTACGAAACTTATAGTTTCGTAATATTTTGGTGATAGGATATTGCCTTCCTTGTCCGCTGTCCAGGTTAACATATAAACAATCACATCCGGTGAGCATTCTAGAAGCTAGGACCTTCCATTGAAAAATAATCGATTTTAAAGCAAACTATCAAAGTTGTCAATGATAGATAATAAATTTACACTAAGGTGCAATTTATTCCCAACGATTCGATATGGTGTAGTAATGGGAAAAATGAATGGAGGGCAAAGGCTGCAGTGTATCAAAGACCTTTACATATATCAGCGACAGTTAATTCATACAAATTAACATAGATCTGAAATTCGATCTCTTTCTTGTTTTTGTCTCTTGGGTATCAAGTATTCCTTTTGACGAATTATTGCCGATGAATTTGTTGATTCTTGTATTGATGAAACTGAATCTCTCGCTAAAGACATTTAAAGCATACGGCTAATTTCTAGAAGCCCTTATTCATCTCAAGGATTTCAGTATAGAGTCAGATGTAATTTGAAGTTTGTCCAACGCGAAATTGAGATGGAGGAGAGATTTATGTCTTAACTGTTTGGATCTTATCTAATGCCGTTTAACCAATGAGTGAATTAATTGAAACACGAGCGCGATTCCGCTAGACACATTGACGCATTATACAGTGACAAGATCAGAGGATCTAGTCTCAGTCCTACACCGTGTACTCTTGAAATTCTATATGGTCAATTATTTCTACGACAAAAACAAGCAAAAGGCCATCAACAGTTCATCAAGGCTTGGCGAAGACTATCAGATTGTTATCGACCAAAAACTTGGCTTTTGGATTCCAAACAGTCGTGTAATGTATATGTGAGTAATGTTTTCTTCATTGGATTTATCTACACGAGTTAGGAGTTCTTTGATAGACTTTGACGCATGATACAGCTAAACCATTACCTGGATTTATAAAGCGATAATAAGGTTATAACAAGAGGGTGAATTTGATCTAACGGCAGAAATGATTTCTCAAGACAACAATTTAAAAAGTATACTACTCAATATTTGAAAGCTAACAGCTCTAAAGGATGTCAAAGAAGGCTATCTCTATGAAGGTGTGTGTAAATTCGTTCTTATTCGAAGAAGGTAAGTTCTGTATGACTGGATGAAGTGCCATTACATAATGTGGACATTACAATGGCTCGATAGCCAAAGAAGGAACCTACGGATGGCTAAAATAACGTTTTATTCATACAACGATAAACAGAAATTCTTCAAACAAAAAGTTAGAAAGTTTGTTCCTCTCGATGTGACGACACCTCGTGATTCCTTTAGCCTGGAATTGCAGAGTTGGCGACTCGCCTCTCACTCTAGGAAGCAGATTTGGTGACTCCCCTTTCTCTCTAGGAAGCAGAATTTGGCGACTCTCCTCTCCTCACTCTAGAAAGCAGGTTTGACTACGGGGAATCGAACCACTAACCTTCAGATTTTGGCTCTGGAACCCAGGGTACCAATGAGTATTATGATTATGAATTTGAGCTTGTTAAGACATAACGTCTCTTAGGTTTGATCGTTCAGACCTTTTTGTAGAGTTCAATGGTCGCGGCGGTCTTGGGGCCCTCCGATGCGCCTAATCAAACGAAGATGCTGAGTGGTCAGTAAAGCTAGATCCAGACAATGGGAAAGTTGTTATTGCTGCAGACTAGACCAAATAAGACTCATCGTGTCTGCCCAAAAAGTTTCTTGAGTCATAAATCGATAGTCTAGGGTCTAGAAAACTATTCAAGCGTGAATTCGGCTTTAGATGAATAATTGAATCATCTTTACAGTAAGACAGTTTTTTGGCACTTTTATCAGAATGTTGTCTACAGAGAGACGCAAAAAAGCNCGGATGGCTAAAATAACGTTTTATTCATACAACGATAAACAGAAATTCTTCAAACAAAAAGTTAGAAAGTTTGTTCCTCTCGATGTGACGGCACCTCGTGATTCCTTTAGCCTGGAATTGCAGAGTTGGCGACTCGCCTCTCACTCTAGGAAGCAGATTTGGTGACTCCCCTTTCTCTCTAGGAAGCAGAATTTGGCGACTCTCCTCTCCTCACTCTAGAAAGCAGGTTTGACTACGGGGAATTGAACCACTAACCTTCAGATTTTGGCTCTGGAACCCAGGGTACCAATGAGTATTATGATTATGAATTTGAGCTTGTTAAGACATAACGTCTCTTAGGTTTGATCGTTCAGACCTTTTTGTAGAGTTCAATGGTCGCGGCGGTCTTGGGGCCCTCCGATGCGCCTAATCAAACGAAGATGCTGAGTGGTCAGTAAAGCTAGATCCAGACAATGGGAAAGTTGTTATTGCTGCAGACTAGACCAAATAAGACTCATCGTGTCTGCCCAAAAAGTTTCTTCAGTCATAAATCGATAGTCTAGGGTCTAGAAAACTATTCAAGCGTGAATTCGGCTTTAGATGAATAATTGAATCATCTTTACAGTAAGACAGTTTTTTGGCACTTTTATCAGAATGTTGTCTACAGAGAGACGCAAAAAAGCAGTTTTTTTGGGGGGGATTCGCTCATATTGGAGCCATGACGTATGATAGAAAGTGATTAAATTTCAAATAGAAGTCATAATCGCATTTGAATCGAAGGAAATTGAAGATCTTCAGCTCAATAGCTGCGAGAATTTCTAAGACATGGCTTTTTGTGCTTGAAACACGCCTTGTTATCCTCTGACATACTAGATATAAATCAACCTTTGAAAGGATCAGCAAAAAGTTGGAAATAGAAAGTCTTTAAGGAATGGATCTAGACACCTCTTTAGCTTATAACAGGAATATGTTTTTGTGAATATGTTCTGGGATTTGTGTGGGAATAAGCTTTCAGTTGATTAATACCGTTTCAGTGAACGTAGCTTCGTTGTAGGTTTTCTGATACGAGTTCAGGGATAATGAAAAGATAAGTGTGCTTGTAGCGATCTAGTCTAAAAATAAGACAAAATAAGGCCACGAGCCACTTATTGTCCTTGTTCGATCATCTATGGACAAACATTCAATCCATTACAATACAAATTAGGCATCTTCCACTTTAACGCCGTTTATTCGCATTAAATAAGGTGCTGGAAAGGTGACAAAGGCAACTGCAGGCTTTGCAAAGTATATAAACCACGGTTGGGTTCCTAACAGGATAGACTTTATCCTCATATAATAAAGTAGTCTTGATATATTTCTTTGTTGGTAATATTGTATATGTTGTATTGTAAAATAGGCTTAAATTAACTGTAAATTAGAGCTATAATTACTTCTCGCCTACTGTAAATAAATCAATGATGATGATGATGATGATGATGATGATGATTCGCTTCAAAGTCTGCTTTGATATCCATGTCAACTCCAAGAACGAAACCCCACTAAACTTCGCTCGATTCTACATTAAAAACCGAAAGCTATAATGCCGGATTGACCTCTGTCGTGGTGTGAGACCAGAGATCTGAATGACTTCAGATTTCTCCGACATTTCATTGCGCTGGAATGGCGCAGTGAATTGTCGGAGGAACTTTTGGCATGAAGATCCTCTGGGTTCGATCCCAGGCAGGGGCACATTTTAATTTTCCAATTGTGGTAGCCCACTCCTGATAAATATTAAAAACCGTAAGATAGATTGGTGTTAGTGAAGTAACAGCCACCAAATGTAGTAAGGACGTAAACTAAGAATTTTACAAGGAGAGGTGTGTAGAGCCGCTAAGCGCTAAACGAAGTAACACCGCTAAGCGAAGTTTAATGTGGACAAAATATTTCGCGTGAATTTTAATGGTTCATTAATTATCCATTTTGACTTATTTAGGCACGGTCATTCCATCAGAACTGCTTTTCGGGGGGCCGTGGTGCTGTGACGGTGACATGGTGCTGTGACGTTTTTTACCAACAGACGAAAGGAAGCAAGCATTTTCCGATGGCCAAATTGCAAACGTCCTAAATCTTACAGCAGTTTTTCTATCTGTCCCAACGATTATCACTCATATATCATCTACCTTCCAGTATCCTTGTTTATAGAAACTTTATCGATGACGATCAAAGCCTAACAAACGTTATTTTCTAACAGAGATTTCAACTAACAAGTTTGCTAGTAGCCTGCGTGCAGACTATACTTTTCCACTGCGAAGGAGAGCCAACCTCCTTCGCAGTGGAAAAATATAGTCTGCACGCAGGCTAGTTTGCTAGTTTCTTAACTCAGAGTAAATTTGATATGATTGAAAAAGGGGCTTCTCGCATCAACCTTTAGAAGGTGTGTATATTTTTGGGACACATGGGACACTCGAAACTTAGCCGAAGTTTCTCTTATTGCAGATACGTGTAAATATGTTATTACTGTACATTTTGGTTGTAATAACAACATAAAAACAAGCCATCTCATTCATTTTATTGAAACGTATTCTCACTCTGGAGCAAGTTAATCAAAAGTGATTTATAAGCTAACATAATGTTTCCATCAACTGATTAAAACCGTTTAATAAAAAGTTCAAATAGAACGGTTGCAATTTGGCTCGTTACTCAATCATGGACATTTGCTGTATTTACTAACAAGGAAGATATCTGTTGGAATCAGGATCGAAGGCGTCATTGCTGCCATTTTATTTATCTTCAAAATGAATAAAACATACAATACGCTTTTTAATAATTAAATTTTCTTCCTTCGTTTTAGAAATATGATGTGCGACAAATGTTGACTGCTCTTACATAATTTCAGCTTTTGGCACTACTATTTATGCTACAAGCTCGCGTTGAGGATAACTTGTGCAGTATGCAGAGTGTCGTGAAAAAGGTTTGAAGAAATTGCAAAGAATTAGGCCCGAGGAGATGTTGATCAAACTTCTTTTATCAGAGAAACACAAGACAAAAGAAGTCACATTTTGGAGTATTCTCAGTTTTGCTGTAAGCTCAAGAAAAAGTGCGTAAAAAGGGAACTTTGTGGAAAAGTATTAGAGATATAGACAACTAAGCTTGAAGATTTTGTAAAGGCTCTCGAGAAGAAACAGTTAATAAATGAGGTCGTACGCTGCAATATTACTAGATTTTGTGGCCTTCAGCTTAAAGCTGCGAGCCTTGTGCGAGATAACTTTTGCAGAAAAAGCTGCAGATCAGTCTTGAAGCTCGTATTAAGAACTGGGCTACGCAAAAATTCTAAAGAACTCTTGGAAAGAAATTTTAAGAGAAAAATCTTATCAATAAAAATGTTCAGATTCGTCAATATACGATTGATAATTATTTGCTCTGTCTTTCTGACGTCGACATCAACAAACCAAAACAACACCAGCACAACAACAACGACAACTCCAGTATTGAGAAACAAAACAACGTTTCCCGAAGGCGGTTGCCGAGCGGAGCCATCGGCATTCGGAATCGGTTTCTCGGTTTTCCTGATATTCGTCATTATTGTCGCTATTGTCGGGAATGCTATCGTAATCGCTGGAGTACTNTTGAAGCTCGTATTAAGAACTGGGCAACGCAAAAATTCTAAAGAACTCTTGGAAAGAAATTTTAAGAGAAAAATCTTATCAATAAAAATGTTCAGATTCGTCAATATACGATTGATAATTATTTGCTCTGTCTTTCTGACGTCGACATCAACAAACCAAAACAACACCAGCACAACAACAACGACAACTCCAGTATTGAGAAACAAAACAACGTTTCCCGAAGGCGGTTGCCGAGCGGAGCCATCGGCATTCGGAATCGGTTTCTCGGTTTTCCTGATATTCGTCATTATTGTCGCTATTGTCGGGAATGCTATCGTAATCGCTGGAGTACTATACACGCCATCGCTTCGTTCACAAGTTACAAACCACTTCATAATTTCGCTTGCCGTTAGCGATATATTGACGCCGTTGATAATTTTACCGTTCCATATTGATATTGCACTCCGTGACGGTGCGTTCTGCCACAGTGATGCTGCATGTAAGCTGCTAGTTATGCTGACCACATTCTTGAATATCGCATCATTAACGAACATATTTCTGATCACCGTTGACCGCTTCACCGCGATCGTCCGCCCGTTGTCGTACGTTACAATCATGTCAGAGAGCCGCGCGCTAAAGCTCATTGGTTTAGTGTGGGTATACTCCGCAATTTGGGCCGGGCTGGGAACATTCAACTGGAAAACACCGGACGAAGTATCTGTAGCCGTTCGATACAACAGTCAAGGCATCTTGAGATGTGTTAACAGAGGCTTTGTATATTTCCTGGTGTTGTTTTCGTCTGTATATGCATTGCCGCTTGTCCTAATGGGCGGCATGTATCTGAAAATTATGGGAAGCGCTTTGAAGCATATTCGGGCGATTGATGCATTAGAAGTCGTGACTAAACAAGATGGAAAGAGAAAGGATACGCGTAAACGAAGAATGAAGAGTTTTCGATCAACCAAATCAATTTTAGTCATCTACGGGGCATTTATCGTGTGCTGGCTGCCGAACTGCGTCATGTCGATTCACTCGACTCTAAATCCAAAATGGTGGCGTGATTTCAGGCAAAACCATTTGATGCTGTTTTATTTTGTTTATTATGTTTTCGCCAAATTTTTGCCTCCATTAAGCAACACGTTGAATCCTTTCATTTACTCGTTGCTCAATCGGAACTTTCGCATCGCATTCAAAGCAACTCTTTACAGAGTGTTTGGAAAAGAGGCTAGACAGCGCCAACTGGATTTACTTTCTTCGTATCATTCGCACAGGCATCAAAGTTTCCGACGGGGGCGTTCCTTCATTACCAAAGCTGAAAAGATAGAGGTACCGAAAAAAGCCTAGCAGAAGGACTTTGTCTGCAGGATTGCGTTTGTGGAATGTACTGTATATATATAAATTGTATTCCAAAATATCTACGAAAACTTACAGAAGAACAGATATAATAAGAATTTATTTTAGTTTCTATTATCTCAAAGCAACAAGGGTAGATTTTATAACAATCGCATCAGTTTCTTTTGACTGACTTGCCAATAGACAATAATGCTAAAGATAGTGGCCGCGCAAAGCATGCTGGTAAAAGGCTCCATGACGACCACCTAACGACACAAAAATATTGGTCTGGCATTTCGACTGGCTAGCTGTGGTAAAGTTCGAAAAAAGTAATCAATGTAAAAAAATAGCACAATTTCGTAATTCGAATGAGAATCTTTTTTTATTAAAATTTCAAGAATCTAAATTTTACTTTTTTGCTTTGGAAAAGTTTCTTTTTGAACCATGTTGCATTCGAATTCAAGGTCGATTCGAATTCAAGCTAGCTAGTCGAAACGGCAGACCGAAATGTTTACGTCGTTAGGTGGTCGTCAGGGAGCTTTTTACCAGCATGCCTTGCAGCAAAACACAACAGTCTTTGGAGCCGCCATCTTTAACTTTTATTGTCTATTGAAAGCAATTAGCGATCACAGACAACGGGAATTCTCTCAAGCAACGAATCAAAACATACAAAGCCGCAAAAGATGCCCTGAAACCAGTATGGCTAACTCACTCGTTATGCACACGACACACGAAAAGGGTTTTTTAAAGAAAATACGAGCATCTATAGAAAGAAGAGGGATAAATCTAAACTTTGCGTCGTGGAGTTTAATAGATTATGATTGTTATTAGTTTCTTTTTAAATTATTAGTAGATTTTCAATTTGTAAAGTTTTTGGCACGGCACACTGAAAATTAAAAAATCCAATTCAGAATCTGAGAATTAAATTTTTGAATACCACCCAAAATATACGAAAAAAATTGTAGTGCCTCAGCTCCAACTCCCGTCTCTTAACAACCCCTTTTTGTGTGCACAATGAGACAGTTGGGCATACTGGTTTTAGAGCATTTTTTGCGGCTTCATTTGTTTTGATCTGCTGCTTGAGAGAATTGCCTTTGTCTGCGACTGCTAATCGCTTTGAATTGACGTGTCAATCAAAATCAATTGATGCCATAGTTACAAAATCTTTCCTTTTTTCTCAAAGCATAATGTATGCCTATGAATGTATCAGTTGTTTGCACGTGCGGCTATAATTATTCAAATGTATACGAAGATATTGATAATAGATAAAATATAAGCCTTGAATATTACGATTAGACGTTTCGGGCATACTGATGAAGGGTTATGCCCGAAACGTCTAATATTAATATTCAAGGCTTATATTTTATCTATTATGATCTTCGTATACATTATGCCTATGAATGTATATAAGAAAGCGAATATGTGGGATGGGGAATGAAAGGATGTAAATCCAGGGAGAGGGTAAGGGTATATGACTTGTGGATGGATGAATTTTGGCGGAAAACTACCCATTTTTGATAATGTTTTGCCGATTTCCATCCAAACCGACCCAATGTTTAAGGAAAACGTGCCGAAAAATGACCCTTGTTTAGAGACTTTTGGGGCCAAAACCCACCCATATGGGCGGCACATACCCGTACCCTCAACATGTTATGTACCCCCCCCCCCGGAGATGTAAATATGTATATATTGACCTGTTATTAGCCTTTGTTAAAAGTTGCAATTGCTAAATGTGATGTGGAATTTAAATTAACAATGACGAAGTTGAGAATTCGGTAAGATTCACTTCGAACATCATTAACTTCACAACTCCAAAGTGAATTTTTGCGCGACCACTGGTCGTGTTATCCTCGTGTTAGTGGAAAAATTTGGCTTCAAGTAACGAAAACTACTTTGAGTCAAACCGAAAACTTGAGAAGCAAGTCAATTCTATTTCTGTTGCATCCACATTCGTTAACATTGCAATAGAGGGGTATGATATCTAGGAATCTAAGTTCGCTTTTTCGACGTACTTGAGTGCAATTTTTGGGGGTAAATTAATGGATAACTTTTAGAAAGTTCCCCTCCAAATAGAATAGCTTCTTTTGGAACCCGGTCTATTTTGCCATTTATGTTCGTTCGTGTTCGACGAAAGAAATTTTCCGGTATTTTTAGACCTGAATCCTCTTGCTAAAACCAGTTCTTTTAGAATTCGACATAAAATCCAACGCCACCCCTGAGCTGCATTAAATTTCACCGAAACCAAGTCGCCGGCGTATTATTATGGGTGAAACTGGGTGGCTAAAATAAAGATTGTATATATTTAAATTAAACCTTGTTAAAGAGTTGAACTGAAAAATAAGTAGTGAGAGATCGGAGGCAGAGCACGACCGATTTTGGCACGACTGAAGTTGGAGTGTGCAAAAATCAGTCGTGCCTTTTGCCTGCAACCTCTTACTACTTATTCTAAATTTAAATTGTATGATCACTTCTTGTATATAGCGATTATTCATCAGTACTATAACCAAGTAATTTTTCTTTCTATGTACGCTCTTCGAATTCTGATAGAATATTCAAAGGCGAGGGAAAAATCAGCGGCACAAGACATACCAATTTGCACGAGCAATAGCTTTGCTGGAGAGTTTATGAAACCAGGACGGCAAAGCCAGCCAGAATATCATCTTGTATCTTGCAAACCAAGTATTGTTTTCCGTATGCTACCTTTACATAT
The DNA here is from genome assembly GCA_004194415.1 of Aurelia aurita. NCBI lineage: Eukaryota > Metazoa > Cnidaria > Scyphozoa > Semaeostomeae > Ulmaridae > Aurelia > Aurelia aurita. The sequence continues at coordinate 545,379 of REGM01000117.1, read as the reverse complement.
TGACGAAATTCTTTCTTCAGTTAAATCTTAAATGCCTGAGATGAGAGCATCCTTTTTCGTTGAAAACCAACATTTACAATGAGTGAGTTTTACTTCGGGGGCCTAGATCTGTAGTACAAAACGACAAGATGGGATTTCAAAGTTGTGCAATTGAAAAGGGCAACTTTATAGTCTCTCAAGGGAAGCAAACGCACGAAAAACAGGGAATCAATTGAAGCAGAAGTTCTGAAACAAAAGACATTGCGCTGCAGATGCAGATGCCGTCATCGTGGTTTTATAAACTCCCTATTATTGTCGCCCAGTCTCAAAGTAACACATTAACATATTCCCATTGACGAACAAAACGGGATCATGCAAGCTGTTTTTGTAGCCCCTCTGCCCTGATAAGGTTTTTATTCTGCTCTTTTCTAAGCAACATGCAGCTGACATGTGCAAAGCGACCCACTTCACCTCTCTCGAAGATGGTCCTTTCTGGGCCATTTTTTACTTCCCTTTTTCCACTATAACTGTCGTTGGTTCGCCCTTTCCTTTCGAAATGTAGACTTGCTTCTTGCTCCAAGTCTATTCCATTAAAGTAAATCAACAGAGTTAAAAGGCAACTTAGCTAGGGGGACTGGGTCCATGTAAATAGAACCTATTGTATTTGATGTTTTCGATCGATGAAAACAATAGGAACATAAGTGGCGCGGGCCGTTCTTTTGTGTTATGTTTAGACTAGATCGCTATATCTCCGTTCATTTACTTTAAGTCACTTTTCATCACTTGCTCCTCCACAGATTCCAAATTATCTATTTTTTATTTGTGACAAGGTTAACGAGATAGACCTGGAGCAAGCCTACTCAAAAAGCATCCTTGGATGATAATGGGTTAGTACCATTAGATGGAAATCGACTTTTGGATGATAAAAGGTTATCATTAAAATTTCACGAAAATTGATTGATTTTGATCCCTGATTATGATTCACCATTCTGCAAAAGAAACAGCGCACGCAGATACGAGCTCTGTAACAGAAGCTATGAATTCAGTTCTGTCAAACATACTACATCATGTTAAGAGAGTTGATTATTAGGCATAGTCGGTCTCAAAAGCATGATCGACGAAGTTTTCTAGGAAATTTCTGGCCGACTTAAAAAAATAGCATGATTTCGGAAAGAGGGGAGACACTAAAAAACTTTCGCATCAACAGGTCATATCATTAATGACGATAAAACGAAGAGTTAGCATCAACATAGCTATCTCTAGAATAATATCCAACTGTAAGTGAAGCGTCTGCTACAACCAAGATCAAATCTTGCTACACCTAAACAACAATGATAATTCAAATGATATCTTAACCCAGCTCACATCAAAACATAAATGTCCTTGATAATATATTCTGGTGTTCCACATGAAGTAGATGTATATATACCAGCATCATTTGCGTCTTTTTTGCGTCTAAGCATGATGGTGGCCTGACGCTCCCCTGCTCCATTACTTCCATGCCAAAAGTTGTCCTTCTCGTTGTCACAGCGAACTGTTCTTCCATCAAATAAATCGACTGAAAAAAATTTTCTTCGATGATGACAAAAAACTCATTCTGGGGACGAGATTGAGATTAAGGTAGCTTTGAGACTAGATTTGATCAAGGGATTTTGGCCCGTTTGAAGGATTTTGATACAAAGCAGTTTTATAACACGGTTTGTAACTCGAGAACAATAAGACCATTTTTGAGAAACTAAATCTTTGTATCTTAGTTGACATGTTAGCTACACAAATATGACCAGTTTCTAGGATTTCAATGGATAGGTAGCTCAAAAGTTACAAAGTTACAGGCGCTACTAAACAACACTTTTTACAGTATTTATGCATACAGTAAAAACTCGCGTATAAGAACCTAGTGGATTAAGAACCTACAGGCTGAAATTCTGAAGTTAGACCCCCATTATGTAAGAACCAATTCAGCCTGGAATTTGAGGTTAGGTTCTTATTTGTAGATCATCATTAAAACTCCAGTTGCTTAGTATTACTGAACCTATATGTGTATTGCAAAAAACTGAGACAAATGCATTTTTAAATGTCCTGTTCAGTATTTCCAGTCCTAAGCTTCAAAGTATTAGCTGTTCATTATGTTACTGAAACTCATGTCTTTGGTAGTACACCCAATTTTTTCATCTTCCTTAACACCTTCTTCAGGTAGAAGGGATTTCAGTGAACTGACCGTGAATAATAGGCTTGAACTTTGAATAAAATAAATTGGTAAAAGCCCTGATTAAATTAAGAACCAATTTAAGAACCTCAACAGCCTCATTTCCCACTAAATACCCAATATATAAGAACCTAGTCAGGCTGACTTGCAAAATTGTAGGTTCTTATACGCGGGTTTTTACTGTACTTTTTCGATTTGAATATTTACTCCAAAAAACATACCATTACTCGATCTCATCTTCTTTTGACCAAAAATGATATCACCCATTGTTGGATTGTATCCTTCTAGGCCAGGCTTGTATGCTAGTGTATGACCGCTATAAAATTACAAGAAAATTGTCACTTTAAGACAAATACATGAATGTAGGGAGCCCTTGATTTGAAGACAAAATGATAACCATCAGCACTCAATGCTACTTTTCCCAAGATTAAGTTGTCGCCTATGTAATATTTCATATTCTTTTCTAGGATGTAGGGAAGACAGTTTGACAGCTCAAGAATCGTCCGAGCTGATTAGTTGTTTTTTAGAAGAATTTTACCGATAGTAAATTTTATCTGAAATTCAAGTGTTCCGATATTGCAGTTTTGGAAATCAGTTATTTCGCAAGCAAATTTGGCTGTTCAGCGAGGAACAGCCAAATATCGGCTAAAAAGATCCGATTTTTCAGGATATTAAATCGAAACATTCGGCACTTCATAGTTTCAGCATACAGTCAGCAAAGTATTTCATCATCCAAGAGCCGGTACTTAAGCGGTTCTATCGGCTATTTTTCCGCAACTTGCTGCTATTTAAGAGATTTCACTGTGCCGAAAGTTAACCGATCAATTCGGAGGGTCCCTAGCAGCTTTTTTGCTGCCAGTTTTGAGTTCTTGAGTCTTTCTTTAATTCTTTAAGATTGAGTAGTTCTCAAAACAAAATCAAGTTAATATATTCATACTTTTTGTGCGCCAACAGGTCCCGGGGGCATCAGAAGGAACATATGCAAGGGAAGGTGAAACCAAGTGGAACTGTGAACTGAAGGGCTGAAGTATCACAGAGTACAGAAATTAGGCGATCTTAAGGAGGGAGGAGTGGCGATTTGGGTTTCCACATTCTAATCCAGAAAGTTACGATACGATGTTCGAGACATCGAATACAACTTACGCTAAATACTCTTGGCCAAATACTCCCCAACAGCTAGCAGCGCCCTTGAAAATCTGTGTGTACATAATCTGCCGCCATTTGCCTTTGATGTGAATTAGGGAATAGGAACCAGGGCCTGAGCCACATCCATTGCTAGTGACCTTTGCACTGATCTGCAAGCCACCGCTAATATCAACCCCCAAACTCACTGTTACCCCGTTTGACGGTGAACGTAGAACCATTGAAGGGTCAACTTTCCTCCATTCTGGAACAAAAAGACATTTACAAAACATTATTACAATATTTCAAAACGTTATTTCAAGACATTATCACGAGACATTATTGAAAATTATAATTTTCAAGTAATACTGAGTAATACAATACAATAAACAAGCGAACATATGCTTTGGACTTCCCAGAGAAAATAAAAAAGTTTCTTGAATAATTTTTGTCCAGTATAGTACTCGAATTTGTTAATCTTTTGGTCATTTGAGAGTTGAGTTTCTCACTTCTGAAGAGTTTCTTACAAAGAATAAGTGTATCAATATTAAACAAATAAATTTCATACTGAGGCATTGCACCATCTCTGCGACCTGAATGCTTTTCATCAGCTTGACTTTTCTTGCTTCAAGATAGCGATGAACAATTTGCAATACATCTTGGCTCGTCACTGACTTTACCTGCTTGCTAAAGAAACAAAATGAGACTGAAAAGGTCGGACCATATTCGGTTAGGTAGAAAATAGGAAGTTTTTGATCTGGAAAGTATTTTTGACAACACGACGTCAAGTCAACATTATAGTTTAAAAATTAAGAAACGCGTAAGAAACTTTTGGTAGCAATAATGTTATCAAAGTTAAGAAACTTGCCAACAACTCCTGGCCGATAAATCTCTTAGTGTAATGGACTTATGATTATCAGAAAAAGCTTAATATAGTCACTTACCCTTGTGTGCCTTTGTCTGTGGCCTCAGAAAAGCAAGCCTTGAAGAACAGTGCAGCAAAAACAACAATTAAATGTGTTGGATACATCTTTTGTTAACCATGCAGTGCAGTTTCCAGTTGCCTTTTGCTATCGCTTGTGCCTGGATTTAGAGCTAAACCCAAAGTATTTAGTTTTTATAGCAAACATCTTGCTTAAATCCAGACCAAACGTAGCAAATATTTTTTAAGCTGAAACGCTTTCAGGGGCTGGAAGAGATTTTTTTCTTTACCTTGATTGCAAGCTGTACAAATGCAACATGATTAAAAGACGAACTTCATCAGAACTGAGGAGAATTTGATCCTCTTTTTCTTCGTCTCGAGAATCTTACTGTACTTAGGGTAATTAATTTCTAGCTCAAGTTGAATTAAACTTTCCAGAAACCGTTGCAATGTTTACCTTGATTGCAAGCTGTACAAATGCAACATGATTAAAGACGAACTTCATCAGAACTGAGGAGAATTTGATCCTCTTTTTCTTCGTCTCGAGAATCTTACTGTACTTAGGGTAATTAATTTCTAGCTCAAGTTGAATTAAACTTTCCAGAAACCGTTGCAATGTTTACCTTGACTGAACGCTGTACAAATGCAACATGATTAAAGACGAACTTCATCAGAACTGAGGAGAATTTGATCCTTCTTTTCTTCGTCTCGAGAATTTTACTGTACTTAGAGTAATTAATTTCTAGCTTAAGTTGAATAAAACTTTTCATATATGATTAAATGTTTAAATATCGGTTTACATTTTTGCATAGTGCAAATTAGAGTTGATTGAAGAAATTACGGCAGAAAATCGGGAAGAAGCTCGAGTGGATGAGATATCATATCAGGGGTAAATGCCAAAACAGGAATTTTAATGTAAGGTAGCAGAACAATCGAATAAGTAGGCTGAAAATGCACCATACATATTATTGCTATATTTCACCCCTAAATACAATAAGAAACTACAAATACCAAAACAAACAGTAATATTTGAAAATGGTTATTTCTAAAGCCTCCTACCACACAATTAGATGTCAGGTGAGATTTGTAATAACGCAAAATTACACATGAAAAACTCTTTCATTGTTTTTAAAGGAGCATTTTCACTTCAGCGAAAAAATTTCTGCGCGAAATAAAATTTAAAAGTTGAAAGAAATGTAGCTTTCAGAGAATTGGCTTTTTCGCTAAAGAAATCCTTTGTCTGATGTGCGCATGCACCGGCAACAATTCAATAGAAAAAAATTTTCTTTTCCTTTACCGAGAAAATCCGCCTTAATCGCCTAAATCTGCCTGACAAATAATGAGACAAACGTTGGTCTGGTCTATTTCTAACTGACACGCAACGGGTTCGTTTCATTCCAGGTGGAAAAATTCACCTGACCAAGGGTAAATATTACTGTTGCACTCAACAATGCTTAAGTACTCCAAGAAATATCTATCTTTAGAGACTGTCCAGAAAATGTATTTAGGCATAGTAGAACCACATATTAGGTACTGTTGCTCGGTCTGGGGTTGCGCTGGTGGCCCCTGGTGATACCATCATACAAAAACTTCAAAAGCTACAAAATCGAGCTGCTCGTATTGTGAAAAACAGTCCTTTCGATAAAACTTCGCTGCCGCTGATAGCTCAACTCGGGTGGCTAAATGTGAAAGAAATGGTTGATTTTGAAACAGCTACCATTGTTTATAAATTCCTTCGTGGACTAGCACCTCCTTATATGCAGGACATGTTTCACAAACTGTCTGATTCTAGGAATCGAGTCCCACGGAATATTGAAACAGATCTTAGGATCCCACTATGTAAAACATGTAATGGGCAACGTAGCTTTTCATATCGCGGAGTGACTGTTTGGAATCAATTGAGCTCCGAAATCAAAACCGCCCCATCGCTGGCGATTTTCAAAAACAGGCAAAAAACGTTTTTGAAAAGTCATAGAGATATTCCAAAATGAATATCAAACATCGAATCTAGAGCTTGGTCAATTTTCCTTTCTTAGAATTGAGATTTTCTTTTTTACGCTTATTCTAGAGCTTATAATTTAATCATAGAAACAAACATTGTTATCAGTTTAGGTTTTTAGCAGGGCACATTGTAAATTGGTTTATTCTTTTTATAACTGAATGTATTACCCTGGGTAAATAATTAAAAATGAAATGAAATCACGACGAGTGGATTTAGGCCATAGAGTTAATTTAGGCCAACGTTATTTGATGATAGAAATTTCTTACTGTCACAGCTGCATGTTGTTTTCGTGACTCTTCTCTGTTACTTCTACCGGGTGCGCCAAAAAAAATACTATCCACGTTTGAAAAATCGTAGTAGCTAGAGTACTGGATGGATTTGAATGAATCAAAGTTTGGTTGATAGCAGAAAGACTGAAGTATTTTTGTGATTTTTCTCGTATTTTTATGAGTACAGATAATACAGCTAAATTCGAATTTAAGAAAATTCTGTGTTTGCAAAATGCCTGAAAAAGGGCCTAAAACACTTGATCAAATCTTACAGAAATTTCTCACACCGAACAATGCAAAATTACAGTTTTTCACGGGTATCGGATGTCGTCTGCACTTGTATTGCCATGGGATTGAAAATCTTTAGTATTTCTTTAAGAATTCATTTCCTATAACGCGGGAGAGAGATTAAATGCTCTTGCATCTTGTTCTATGGGGGAGATCTTGTACGATTTGATCGAGTGTTTTAGGCCTGTTTTCAGCCATTTCGTAACAAACGAATTTTCGTAAAGTTGAATTTATCTATGTTTTCTCTGCTGATAAAAACACGAGAAAAATCACAAAAATACTTAAGTCTTTCAGCTATCAGCCATAATTCAATTCATTCAAATCCATCTAGTACTCTAGGTGCTACGATTTTTCAAACGTGGATAGTTTTTTTTGTCGCACCCTGTATGCTAGTGCATCGTATGTACTTGCGCTGTAACGTCTCTCCGGTTCTCGCACTCTCACATGGCAGTTGTCCTCCATTTTGAAATTTTGCTCAAACTGAATGTTAACAAATTTCAAAATGGAGGACAACTGCCAGGTGAGAGGGAAGGACCCAAAGGGACTTTGCAGTACAAATAGGATAGAATACACACGATACACTTGGTAAATATAGCAGAGAAGAGTCAACATAACAACATGTAGCTGTGGCAGTAAGAAATTCCTGTCATTAAACAACGCTAGCCCTAGACTCATAATTTTCGTGTAGTTTCGCTTCCTGAACTGATATGTCGCTACAACTACAACTGATATGTCCTCGCTGAAGCGACAACAACAACATCAATTCAATTCAATGAGCGAATTGAAGGGACTTATCAACCTCGATTCCAGGGCTATCAGTGGGGACTTATAGATCGTGCCTCCAGAAACGAAATAGCCTCGTTGTGATACAACATGGCTTAAATCACCTGCTATTGTCTTCTCAAAACCATCGAACCCAAAATGCCTTAAAAATGTTTTCCTGAACTGCTGCACTGTAAATTTTATAAATTTTAAAGTTTTTGCCATTTTCAGAAGAGTTTGGAAATAAGTCCCTCGCTGAAGTGACAACAACAACATCAATTCAATTCAATGAGCGAAAGTGAAGTAACTTAAATCACGTGTCTACGTTAACCCCATGACCTAAATCCACTCGTCGTAATACCATAATAAGCATACACTACTAATTGACTTAAAAATTACAAATTGATCAATCATTCAAAATATATCATGGGCGGTAGGAGACGTGTGGATTGCTTGTTGAAAAATATTGTGGTCATAGGTTGGGGTTATTAAGATTAAATTAGCCGCGATGTTTTGGAGCGGCTTCCTGTTATTTGTAGCCACTTGCGGTTGACCCGGCAGACGCTAATCTGCAGATTAGAGTCGATGGGCAGATTAGCGTCTGCCGGGTCAACCGCAAGTGGCTACAAAATAACAGGAAGCCGCTACAAAACATCGCGGCTAATTTAATCTTAATAACCCCAACCTATGACCACAATACTTTTCAACAAGCAATCCACACATCTCCTACTGCCCATGAATATATCTAGTGGACAATTTTCCCTAAAAGACATAGTATGCCTTTTGCACATTTTATCTCTACCTTGAAACGATTTTGCTCACAGCGCATTCAGATGCTCTTGAATTGATCTTCGAAGCACTGCATAGGAGAAATCAGCATCAGCTTTCGTAATACACATTGGTGGCTTGATTCTGAATACCTAGATGCAAGAAAATATGGTCAAAACATTAGTGATCGAGAAACAGAGAGTATGTGGTATCAGACCAAACTTTTTGACGATCTGAATCCAGATAAAATTGATAACTTGGAATCTTAAGGGATATAACCTTTTGTTCGAGTTAACCAGAGAATTGCGTTATCCAGACTAATTGCTGGACTTATGTTGTAGAGAGGGAACTGCCAATAGATGTTTTAGCTATTCTACAAAAGAATCTGGATCGAACGACATTTTTTACATTTTTATATGAGATGTTCGACTGAGTGGCGTTATAGCTTCTATCACTGTTGTCCACATTCGAAAATTCTTCCGATTTCTACAAAATGTATCAAAGTATCGTTCGATCCAGACTCTTTTGTAGAATAGCTGAAAGGTCCACTTTCGCAGCATTTTGGAAACTGCCAATTTTTGCTAAATTTTGGGGACTGCCAAATTTTGGTAACACGCCAATATATCAAATCTCGAAATCCGCAATCCTGACCCTAAACCAAACGTTAACCCAAACCCTAACCCCAGAGGTGGAAAAAATCTTTGTGTTCACCTAGATATTACATACTGTGTGGTAAGAAACGTTTAAAACATGAAATCAGACCATGTACGTCTGTTGTATTTCAGCCTCGATTTCAATATGCTTTGTAAGCAATTCAAGTCGAGTTACAATTTGAGCTCCATCATCTAATGGCACACAGGTACAATGTTCCGCAATTTTTTGGTACAATGGCTCAAAAAGACATAACCTCTATTTTCTTTAAGCAGGCAAATTTCATTTGAAATATGTTTCCAGGCACAAAGCAACTTTTGTGCAGCCCTGAATAGGAGAATAGACAGGCTAAAATTCACGTAAGCCAACTTTTTCTAAGAAAATGATTCAGCCACAGAACAATATCAATACACTCTATAGGCATAATTTATTCTCATGCTCTTGCACAAGAATAATGCAGTAATGACTTGACAACTTTCACTAAAGTGAAGGCATAGGTTCTGGCAATTGTGCATTTGTTGAAGAAACCATGAGGATGAGCATGTTGGTATATTTTGAAATGAGGGAAAAACAATCAAATCAGGATGAAAATAAAAAGCACAATCAAGTGCTATTTTAGGTTCCTTCGTGGCCAGAGATAATTTTTTGAATGTAAGTTTCAGCACCCACATATAATATTCTCTGTGTAGATCAAATTTCACCCACTGTCAATTTAATCTTTCTGAGGACTTTTCTAAAACTGGTTAGCCTAAATAATTGACATAAAACCAGGTTTCTCCAATCAAAAGAAATTTTCTTGGCATGTCATACATTGTATTAGATTTGTATCATTGTATTAGATCTGTCACTTGATTGAATTTAATAGATGGCTTAGCCATTTATTAAATTCAATCAACTTACAGATCTAATTTACATTTACCTTTAGCAGAACAGGAAGCTGGAAGAATGTTTTCTGTCAAACTAATTTATATTCTGTTCTATCTTAGAGTTCAAAGTGGAATTTTCAAATTTTAGAGATTGTCTGGCAAGCCTCAAAATGTTCTTGAAAAATTTCTGTGAATACTTACACAGACAAAAATTTCTGGGAACTACGTTCCCAGGTTCCGATACAATTTCCACCTCTGCCTAACCCTAACCCTAACCCTGAACCCAACCCTAATCCTTTTTAAGGTTTTGATACATTGGCGTACTCAATTTTAAAGTAGTTCAAGTTGAACCTCGTTCACGTTTTCAAAGTTCCACCGCAGAGAGAATGCAACTAACAAACACTAACAAATAATGAAACTTACATGTCCAAAACGTCCTCCTTTGCCAAACAAAACACCATAATCTTTCGTCCTTTCCCAAATATCAGCCATTCTTGGGGCAGGTAATGGCGTCTTCGATTCCTACAAAACAAACACAGTTAAAACCATAACACAGTAAAAATGCACGTTTGCTAGGTCAGTTGGCTCAAAGCCCTCTGGTTTTAGGAGATAATGCAACGTTGTTTCACACAAATAAACATCTTGACCCTCCAGGCACCGATATAGATAGGCAAAGCAAGGTAACAAAGTATAATTCTATTATCGAAGGATATTATCGAAGGATATAAAGACCACTTAATCTCCCTGATAAAGACTATCTCAAATTAGATGTCACGTGAGACTTTTGCGATAACGCAAAATAACTCATCCAAAACATTTCAACTGCCCTTATTCGCGGGCATTTTCACGTAACATCGAAGTTGAGACGGACTTTAATCTGCTACATTTCAGATCGTCTTAAGCAATATCTACATTTCTAGATGCAATACAGAGCTTCTTTTACGCTGCGATACAAGATGAAGTGAAATTCCGCTCAATATGCGGGGCTCCGGATTACTTTTTTAAACACGGTAGCCCCGTCAGTCCAAAAGCATTGCTTTTCAGGGGGCTTGGACAATAGAGAAGTGGGGGCACATGAGGCACAGGCAGCACTTTTTAAGGTGCCCTATTCACACCTTGAAGTGCCTTTTTCCCGACCTTTTGCAAGGTTTAAAAGTGCCCCTTGATTTTGAGCTCTAAAAAATGCCCTTCCGAGAGCTGCTCCTATCTAAATGAGATTTGCTTCCTACATCCCTAAGAAGTGGAACTTTCTACAATCACATCATTTTGATTAGATATTTCTTGTGTCTTACAGTGAAAATAAATCTTTCAATATGTTTTATCGCTGTTGCATTGCAAAGCAATTCTCATATTTTGTATCACCAAAAATCTTTTCAATAAAAATCACGAAAAAGGCCCAAAATAGCGGAATTTTATCAAAGAGCTGCATTACCTTGTCAGCTACCATTTCAATTCCAATCATAAGACCTTTTCCTCTAACATCACCAACAATAGGAAATTCATCCCTCAGCAATGCATATTTATGCAGCAAATGAGTTCCAACATCAGCACTGTTTTCTTGTAATTTCTCCTCATCAATTACCTTTGAATTTTGAATAAATAAATTTTGTAGTAATAAACTAAAAAGTGAATTTGAATTTTGAATAGAACAATTTTACGGAATAAACTTAAGTAAATTGAACGATTTTTTACATTTTTATATGCCAACTGCAAAATTTTTGCGCTGTAAATAAATTTAAGGATGTGTTTGATTGGTACCAATTCGGAGAACGGTAGACTTGGTAGACTCGCAATTTGTGTTTGATTGACCGCAAAATGCTGAAAACGGTAGGTTTGGTAATTTTAGAAGGCCTTCTGAACCTTCTGCTCCAAAAGTCAGAAGGTTTGGCAGAATTTGGAGGGATTCTCATTTCATTAGCAAAACCCTGGTGGTGAATCTGAAACCTGCTGTTTTGAAGATTTCTGTGTTTGATTGGGAAATATATTTCCGTCTCTGCGAAGTCTACCGTTTTCAGAATTTTGTAGGTTTGGAATTACCAATCAAACACACCCCAAGATCGTGTTTCAGAAAATTGAGTAGATAGCAGGTTCGAAATAAAAAAGAAATTTCATAAACTATTCATCCAAAATTGTTTTCCTTCAAAAATGCAAGTAACTAAGGTCCTAAAGGATAAATCCAAAGTAAATACAAATAAAAACAAATTTACTTAATGGTGAGTTAGGCCTAAACAGGTCTAAATGTCGGCGCTATTTCCTGCCATAGAACTACAAGAAGGCTAGGCACGCTTCAGAGGAAAGATTGCGACGTCAGAGAGCATACTAAACAATAGATCAGCCTTGTTCGCGCTGAATGTAGACGTCACAACACACGGAATTTTGAACCAGATGACGTCGCAACGCACTAACGGCTTATTTGAATACATAACTTCGCAAAGAAAGAAGACAAATGCCGGAAAAGGTATGCTACACTTTTCATAGGAGTATAATGTTTCATTTCATCACCAATCATATCAACCACAAGGCTATCCCTTAAATATAGCACATATTCAGGTAAAGACAGTTTTAACTCTATCTAGATTTGTGAAAAACAGAAAAGGAGACTATACAAATTAATACAAAGATTGGGTTTTAGAATACTTACATCCATAACTGTAGATGCAACTTCACAAGCGATTGGGTTGCCACCAAAGGTATTGAAATGAAGAGCTGAGGCAATACTTGTAGCGATTTCTGCAAGATCAAAGTGATGTTTTTGAGGCTAAAGGTTTTGAAACATACTAGTTTTATTGATGCAGCTCCAATGAATGCACATTTGCTCATTGTGTCTATTTCTATTTCTAATTTTAATTTCCATTTTTTAACCCCTCTTTTTTCAATCCTTCAAATTCTTTCTGAAATCAGAATGAATCTCATGTCAAGAAAAAACAAAGAGAGCGGGCGGAGGAGCATAGGTTCCAAATCTTTAAAAAGGTCGGTGTAAAATTCTGTGACCTATTTCTTTGAACCGACTGGCTTGAAGGAGACTTTAGCTACTTTCTTATAATTCTACCGTTGGACATTTCAGAAATCTTCAATATTTTCAGAATTAGAGTGGTTTTCTTCCTTTTTATGAATTCAAGAAATTTTTTGAAAAAAACTTAAAACCATCGTAATTTCTAATCTTTTTGAGGAAACATGGAATAATTTTCCAGAAAAACATAGTTTATGAACGTCTACAATATGGCGTCAAGCAAAAGTCTTTCACTCTTCTGGTTTGCTTTTTAGAAATTTGATGACGTCACATCCTCAAATGAGTTTAAATATGAAATACGCTGTAATTTCGAAAATATTCAAGATTTCTGAAAAGTCCAACGGTAGAATTATATCAAAGTAGCTAAAGTTTCCTTCAAGCCATTCGCTTCAAAGAAATATGTCACTGAATTTTACACCGACCTTTTTACGCCAATTTAAAGATTTGGAACCTATGCT
>REGM01000117.1:519398-531326 GCA_004194415.1 Aurelia aurita | reverse complement strand
CTTCACAATGTTAGTTAATCGTTACCAACATAAAATAAGAGAAGTTATTATATTTTGTTGTTACGTACCTGGAGTAGTCACTACTGCAGCCATTGGGAAGCCATTTGCAATTCCTTTAGCCATTGTCACTGAAATAATCAAAGAAAAAAGAATCAGCAAAGAATTACCCACTGACGCCATACGTGAGCATAGGTTTCAAATCTTTAAAAAGGTCGGTGTAAAATTATGTGACCTATTTCTTTGAATAGAATGGCTTCAAAGAAATTTTAGCTACTTTGTAATAATTCTACCGTTGGAATTTTCAGAAATCTTCAATGTTTTCAGAATTAGAGTGCTTTTCTTCTTTTTTCAGAATTCAAGAAAATTTTTGAAAAAGACTTAAAACCATCGTAATTTCTAAACTTTTTGAGGAAACATCAAATAATTTTCCAGAGAAACATGGTTTATGAATGTCTACAATATGGTATGAAGCAAAAGTCTTTCACTCTTCTGGTTTGCGATTTAGAAATTTGATGACGTCACATCCTCAAATGAGTTGAAATATGAAATACGCTGTAATTTCGAAAATATTCAAGATTTCGAGAAAGTCCAATGGTAGAGTTATAGCAAAGTAGCCAAAGTTTTTTTCAAGCCATTCGATTCAAAGAAATATGTCACTGAATTTTACACCGACCTTTTTACGCCAATTTAAAGATTTGGAACCTATGCTCCATACGTGAAGCTTCTGTTCATGGCACATCGTATTGTAAGTTAGACAAGAGAGCGAAGAACGGAGAATCAAACTTTGTACCTATTTAATGGGTTCTCCGATTGGCTAATTTGAAATACGGATTATCATATTTCTATTTGCAAATATTCCACAAGCTTTGCATTGCTGTGCAAAATAAACATATTTTTCTACGGTTCTAACGGTACTAAAGACCGTCTTAAAATTTTCGGGTGAGATCTTCGATAAAGTAAAACTGCTCATGCAAAACTTTCTTATTGCTAATTTGGAGGACATTTGTTGAGATACACTTTCGTCTTAATTAAGCTTCTACTCACCAATATCAGGCATGACGCCATGCCCTTCGAATCCCCAGTAGTGTTCACCAGTCCTTCCAAATCCTGTCTGAACCTATTTGAAAGAAAAACGAATTGTAAATTTTCAGATGATTTTTCATCGAACAGATTGCGCAAAAACCTAGAACTAAGTTCTAGAATTAAAGGACAAATCCAGGGTGGGTCCAAGTAAGGCTATACAACAAGCTTGCAGGTTAAGCAAGACATTAATTTCTTTTTACCGTTTCAGGAAGTTAGGCCGAAGTTTTGCGCCATTTTGAGCAAAGTTTGCAGAAATCGATACTTTTGAAGCTTAAAACCACGTGATTTGTTAAGCTTTATTTGATAAACTTGACCAGGAAACCAAGCTCACATACAAATCACGTTTCGATTAAAAGGAGGGAACAAGAAAGTAAAGCTTCTTTTTACCTCATCCGCGATGCAAAGGCCACCTTTATCTCTTATCTTCTGATAAGCTTGTTTCAAATATCCTGTTGGATACTGAACTGTTCCTCCAACACCCTGAGGCAAGAGAAGAAAACTTACTATTGATTGCTCTTAAAAAAAACCTCTGCCAAAGTTACTAAAGTCTGTCTCACAGTATACATGTCAGGCGAAATCATCCGCGAACAAAAAAAGTATAAAGTTTTGCATGAGTAATTTTGCGTTGTCGCAAACCTCTTCTCAATGTCCGACAGATTTTAAATTAACTTTTGACTTTGAATTAGGGAGTTAGAAATATATTTGCGAAAAGGTCAGTGAGCATCACACACAATTTAAGGATAGATACACAATTTGTTAGTCTTAAATTCTATCTACTTCCGTTGCTCCTAGAGTATACATCCAGGTTTTTGCAGATCTTTCGAGAATAATTCTCATCTCAAAATTTCAAGAGAAAGAACATTCCCATTTCAATTCAATTCAATTTCTTTTGTTAAACACATAAACCTAATACACTATATGACATGATCAAGCTGAGTTTTACATGACCCAATAAAAGGAGAGCTTACCTAGCTTGGGCCGATAGATAAGCTTTTCAATTTTCTTACCTGTATGGGTTCAGCAAAAAATCCTGCAACCCTGCTTGGCACTTGATAATCCAAAATTTCCTGCAGCTGATCAATATAGTGCCCACATGCTTTGCATTCACCTGGGCTGCAGTCACAATCTCTGTCAGTCTAAAAGTGGAAAATATAAAAATGAAATAATGTTATATTGATTGACCTTCCATTGAACTGTTTAATCAAAATATGAAAGATAGAATTAAAAAAGGAAAATAAATGACAAACTGGTTTGATTAGTGGTGCCGTTTAAAGTTTTGTGATATTTTATTTCTTTTCGGAAATATTCGCTGTTTTGTGTCTTGAAGTGATAATGTGTCATTTTGTTTGCATCTTTGTAAGGAAAGCATAGGCGGAGAGTAGAAAAATTGATTACAATGGCTGTATAAATGTGTTAGTGCGACAAAAATTGCCCAGAAATGTCATCTATCGCATGAAAAGAAAGTCCAGTGCCAAAGCTTTGGGTTTTCGGGCTCTTTTATAAGAAACATTGTCAATATCAATTGTTTTCTTGCATTTTTGCAAACAAAATGACGTCATCAGGTCCAACCATAAAATGGAGAATAATTCTAAAATAAAACATGATATGGAAAAACTGAAAACGGCGTTCTTCGTTGTTCAACCAGGCTATTGGCTTTTGCAAATAAAAATTTTCGTTTCAGGTCACCTTTAATCGTTTTCAAAGTTTAATGATTCTATTATGGTTTGAACACAGCCCCGACTTACGGCATCAAGTCATTTTAACTGGCCCCATATTCTGCCAAACCAGGGGTCAAATAAAATATTAGGAACCCTGACCTGATACGAATTTTGCGCGATGGGGATTCTGGACGAGGAGCAGTGGTGGCGGCAGCTATTGTCGTTGTTGTTTTCTCAGTCGAGGTTTCTGCTGTTCAGCATTATCGCCTATGCTGGCCTGACATCCAATGTGAAACAGGCTCTTGTATATATCAGTATTTAATCGTTTATCAGTAGCTTTTTGTAGTTGATATTTAGTTGTAATTTAGTTGTATGTTCTTTATGTCATGGCCACGGGGTAGTAATTGCTATTGCTCCCCGTCGTATCGTTCTTGTAGAGTTTGAAGTACTTCCTTAGTAGAGTCTTGAGTGATAGTTGATTGCTGTAAAATCTTTAATTAAATATATATATATAAAATAAAGTATCTAAAGTGNCTATAACTAATTCAATTTTTCTTCTACAAAATAAACATTCAACACACCCGATTTGGCTTGTTTTTCACCAAAATATGGCTTGTTAAAAACCCCACGTTTTTTCTGACTCACCCGGTATATATAAAATAAAGTATCTAAAGTGAAAACGTCCTTTACCGGCGGATGCCGTAAAATGAAGTATCGGAGTTTTAAAACCAGCAAATACTGATAATAATGATATTTTGAGAAAGGTCTATCTTCACATCTAGTGAAAAGGTGAGGCCATTCCTTGCAAAAGTGAAAATGAGACAATTCGAGATGATGTGAAAAAGGCAAGACTAAACATACCTGTATTGGAGAATCTCGGCAATGCTTTCCACCCCACATTCCTCTGTATACATCTGGATTTGCAGTCTACAAAGATTGAACATCTCAATAAGGAGCTTAAACACCAGTTTATTCGGAGCAATCTGGGCAGGGGTCTTATCGACAGGCCAGAAACTATGGTCACAACGGCATGTTGCAGCTACGGAAAATATATTAAGTTCCTAGGCCACCTCAACGATATTAATTGCAAGGCAGGGATGGCTCAGTGGTACCGTGCTTGACTACCAATCAAAAGGTTGGTGGATCGAGTCTTAGCCCTGTCAAATCTGGCTACGTAGAGTGAGGAGAGTCACCAACTCTCTGTACTTCCAAGCTAATGGAATCACGAGGTGTTGTCACATCGAGAGGAAGGACCAGAACACTGTTTCGATAAGCTTGCCTTCTAAGGGTGCTAAAATTACCTTCAGATGCTAGATAGAAATAAAGAAAAAACAGTGTCAAATGTTCAAATAAAATCACGAAATAACAGAAAACTTAAAGGTAATGTGTCCATATATAAGGCCAGCGTATACCCAACCTGTCAACACCCATCAAATTCTCGGCAAATGATTGGTTGATATTCAAATTGATCACATGAATAGAGAAAATTGCTGTACTGCGTGATTGAAAAGAAATTTTAGTTAATCGCATGCCTTGCTCTGGGAGGCCTACTTGTATGGACACGTTACCTTTAAGTTTCACTCTTAAATCGTGTGTATAGCTGGTATAGTGCACCTTACCGCATAATTCCCAAAACCACCAGGAACATTTTGTTTCCAGTTGCTGTGCGCAAGAAGACCAAGCGTCATTGGACTGGTTCCATGGTAAGAGTTTCTAAAGAGTTGAGAGAAGAAAGATATGGTCAATTCACAATATTGACATATGATGAACAGTGTGAAATGGCAATGATGTACATTATTCTAGAGTTGCATCGCCCTAGCCTGCACGCAGCCTCAACTCCTCCTCAAAGGAAAAATAGAGTTCCGCGCGACAAGGATATCAGACAGAGGCTACCAGTTTCTGCAGTGTCAGCATACAAGCTTTGCTTCGCTGTTGCGCAGATTTTTCCTTTCAGGAGGAGTTTGAGGCTGCACGCAGGCTACCTCGCCCCTGTTTGTCAACCAACCTTTTAGGCCGCCAAGCGCTGCCCTGTTTTCAAATTCTGTAGGAAAGGGCTTTGGCCAGCCAAATGACTAAAAGCCAGCAAAAATACTTTGCTTACGCCATCTTCTCAATGGAAATAAACTTTGTTGTTTGTTCTTTCGCATACAAAGCAAGAATTTAGGAGTTTTTGCGAGGTATGCCTGCTGTTGAAATGTAAGTATCTTTTGAATTAACTTTTTCTTCGATGCAAATGTTTCCTTCGTTCTGCGACCACATTTTTCAACCAAAATAACGAAGACATGTCTGAAAAATTAGCCTCCTCATTCCATTGTAAAATTCCGAGGTCAACAAAACTCCAAATTACCGTGCCTATTTGCAACAAATTTAAGCATCTGTCATTGTGGCTCGTTCTACTTGATTTACGTTGTCTCTGATTTTCTTTACAAAATCGTTTATAATGTCGCAAAAAAGTAAAATAGACAATAACGCTAAAAATGGCGGCCGCGCAAAGCATGCTGGTGAAAAGCTCCCTGACGACCACCTAACGATGTAAAAATGTTGGTCTGCCGTTTCGACTGGCCAGCTGTGGTAAAGTTTGGAGCAAGTAATCAATGTAAACAATTAGGAAAATTTGTAATTCGAACGCGAATCTTTAATTAAAAATTCAACTCAAATCAAAACTTTACTTTTTCTGCTTTGGAAAGGTTTCCTTTCGAACCATGTTGCATTCGAATTCAAGGTCGATTCGAATTCCAGCTAGCTAGTCGAAACGGCAGACCGAAATGTTTATGTCGTTAGGTGGTCGTCAGGGAGCTTTTTACCAGCATGCCTTGCAGCAAAACACTATGGAGTCTTTGGAGCCGACATTATTGTCTATTTAGACGAGGTATCCTCACAAATAGATTTGAAAATGATCTCGGCTATTCAACAAAACTGTTAGAATAGACGATTACGGAAAAGATGGCGTCGGGGGGCACTTGACTAAGATGCATTGCGTTCTGTAATGGAATCAACAGTGATTCTATAGAAATTCGATCATCAAACGCAATACATCAAGTGCCCCCCTGACGCCATTTTTTCCGTAATCGTCTATTAGCGCACCGAAGGATATGAAAGTACTGACCTGTTTTTAAAAGGAGGGTTATTTTTCAGTCATCCGTCAGCTCACTAATTCTAAAATAGCACTGCAACCCCTTTTGCTCCTGTTGAATCATGAATAAAAAACGCAGAAGATTCTTACCTAAGATTTATAAGATCAAAAGATCCAGTGTATGCTCTAGCCATCATTATAGCAAGGTCGTTTGCTTCAGAACCACTGTTTACAAAGTAAGTCACCTAAAATAAGGGAAATCTGTTCAATGATCAGGAATGTATGAATAAATTGAATTTAAAGTTAAATCTTCAATAAGATTTTCAGTTTATGCACATTCTTCAAAGCAATGTTCTTTAGAAAATCAAGCAGAATCTCTTGACGATCTGTCCAATTTAAACGAGGAAAGGTCTGGAATATTCTTGGAGATCTCGGCTACTCAATAAGCCATTTACCAAGTTAATCATATGACTGTGACGTCACAATCCTTCAAACTGGAAGGGTTTTTCAATAATCGGTAAAGGTCGGTTCACACCAGAGTAAAAACGCGTTAGAATTGGGACAAAATCATTTTATAAACTTGTTTTAAACGCAATTTTAGTGAGTTACGACTTTCAAATTGAATCAGGACTGTTTGTTTCCACCCGAACGGGTTAGGACATTTTCGAAGGCACCGAGAAAATCAAAAATTGGGGAAAAGCAACTTTGATGCATTTGTCCATCACATTTCTAATGCAGTTCTGACATGTTTTTACCCAAGATAGAGCCAAGCTTGAAAGAAAATTGTAATACATACCTTTAAATCACCTGGGAGTTTAGAAGCGAGTTTCTCACCAACAGCGTGCAGTGGACTATTCAAATATATATTAGTTGTATGCCATAGTTTCTCCATTTGGGCCTTGGCAGCTTCCTTGGCACGGCTATAAGGAGTAAGGGTTTTGTCACATTGAGAAGTACTTACAGTCACACTGTATTTAAAGACCCTCTGCTAACCATGTGGCTTTGCACGCCGTTACTGTCCCAGAATGCATTGCAAATGGACTTTCAGATTATCTGAAAGTCTCTGATGCTAGGCCGGTGTTGTGCTGTTTTCTAATGCGCAGCACGCAAAGCCTCGTGGTTAGCAGAGGGTCTTTAAGTGAACTGCATGAGCAAACTTGCATTCAATGCTGTTTGATATATTTTTAGGTTTGTAAATCATGGGAAACAAGCCTAGGAATCAAATATTTAAAAAGCATTGCACCAGTGGTTAATGCCTCTTTCGTTTGATTTAATGGCTTGAAAGCAACTTCAGGTATTTCGTTATGAATGTTCATTGGCATTCTTTGATATCTTGATTATTTCCAGAATTACAGCATATTCTATGTTTCAAACAGTTTTCCAGTTGTGACGTCATCAAATTGCTAAATCGTGAACCAGAAAAGCTACGGATTTCTGCTTACTGCTATATTAGAGACCTTCATAAACTATGGTTTTCTTGAAGATTGTATCATTTTGCTTTATCAATTTAGGATTTACGATGATTTTAATTTTTTTCAAAACTATTCATGAATTCTTTCAATAAAACGAAAAACGCAATAATTCTGAAAATAATCAAGATATAAAAGATTGCCAAAGAACACTCATAATAAAGTACCTGAAGTTCGTTTCAAGCCATTAAATCAAACGAAAGAGGCATTAACCAATCGTGCAATGCTTTTTAAAGATTTGATTCCTATGCTTGGAAAACATGTTTTGAAAAATACAGGCTATTGTTCAGAGGGGAGAAGTGAGATTTTTGTTTTTATGCTTTGAAACAAGCAACTCTTTAATCCATTTCCACCTCCAATTCGAATCCTCTCTTTTCTTTCCTACCCCTGCATTGTCTTCTCCACTTTCGTCTTTCTTGGCATCCACCTCTTTCCTCTTGTTTTTATGCTTTGAAACAAGCAACTCTTTAATCCATTTCCACCTCCAATTTGAATCCTCTCTTTTCTTTCCTACCCCTGCATTGTCTTCTCCACTTTCGTCTTTCTTGGCATCCACCTCTTTCCTCTTTTTTTTATGCTTNAAATACAGGCTATTGTTCAGAGGGGAGAAGTGAGATTTTTGTTTTTATGCTTTGAAACAAGCAACTCTTTAATCCATTTCCACCTCCAATTCGAATCCTCTCTTTTCTTTCCTACCCCTGCATTGTCTTCTCCACTTTCGTCTTTCTTGGCATCCACCTCTTTCCTCTTGTTTTTATGCTTTGAAACAAGCAACTCTTTAATCCATTTCCACCTCCAATTTGAATCCTCTCTTTTCTTTCCTACCCCTGCATTGTCTTCTCCACTTTCGTCTTTCTTGGCATCCACCTCTTTCCTCTTGTTTTTATGCTTTGAAACAAGCAACTCTTTAATCCATTTCTACCTCCAATTCGAATCCTCCCTTTTCTTTCCTACCCCTGCATTGTCTTCCCCACTTTCATCTTTCTTGGCATCCACCTCTTTCCTCATTGTTGCTTCATTTTGTCTTCTTATATCATCACATCTCTTTCGCTAGTTTACTTAACAGCTAAAAGGCACTTTACTCAACACAATGGTAGACTTTTCAATTTACATTTTTAATAAAACCATGCATAGATAAAAGGAAAAGAGCAAGAAATTTCAAAGAAATAATATGTATGAAAGACAAAATGACTTACGGATGACAATGTCCAATACTGACTGTTACAATTCCTGCAAACATGTCTAGGTACCTCTTCCCATCTGCATCAAATAGCCATTGTTTGTGTCCCTAGAAAGACAGTAAATTCATAATCTGTACATGCATACAGTCTATAGTGCTACAGTATGTATCACAACAGTTCAGAGGCCTCCAGAAGGCCTCCACTCTTGTTGTCCGATAGGAAAGCGGCTGAATCAAATCATAGGTACGCATTATTATTCATCATTTGAGCAAGAGCAGTGACCTTTTGGGCTGTTTAATGAATTTGAGAAACGTAATAAAAACACAAGAAAATAATAATAATCATAATTAATCATCATATCATAAATTCTTGCCAAATATTCTCTTCATCCTTTTCTTTGTACCAACAAGAGCGCTAAAAGTCCATTTCCCCCATTTATTTTGTAGAGGCCCCTTGTCTCCTAAGGTATCTTTACTGAGAAGCATTTCAACCTGATGTGAAGGGCACATGCAAAAACTGTCCAGGATTGAGGATCCCAGGACCAACCCCTTTTCTTTTATTGTCAGCCACCTCTTTCCAGCTTATCATATGGCTTTAAAATCCTCCTTGTCCTAGGTAAGGAATCAAGATCCTCTCAGCACACAAAATCAAAACACAACCACTTTGTAATGCAACTAATGACGTTGAGCATGACTAAGCATGACTGAACATGTCTAAACAACGCTCACCAAATGTTGAGTTTAGGAGAACAGGGCTTTAAAGTTGTACCATATATGGTACAAAATAATGTATCTAAAGAATATGATTTTTACCTCATGTGCGAGTACTGGCTTTTTGTAGTATGTAAGCAAGGATGGCGTCAGATATTTCTTTCTATTTTCCATGATTTTATCATATGACATTCCCTAAAACATCAATTTTCGTGAGTTTTATGAGTTGAAATACTAGATACAGAAGAGTGTAACAATCCACAAAATTCACACGATCATCCTACTATAAATATTGACCATGGTATTTATACTTACAGTACAGGACTTGCGCACATTGACATCGTTTTCCTGCCTCGTTTTTGAGAATCTTTTTGGTTTCTTTAGAATTCTTGTTTCAAAAAATTTGCAGTTTTTCATATGGCTCAATAATTCTTATCACAATGTGAAGAATTCTTGTCATGTTAATGTGCACAAGGCCTGTACTGTACTCTCTTCAATTCACATGGTCTCATACGGTTGACATCTGTTATCTTAAACTGTTGGAGAAATGGAAATCTGTTTGAGATAGCGAATGTTTAAGTTACCAGGCAGTATTTCATTACAAATAACAAATCCTTACGAGGTAAAAACCCGCATATAAGAATCTACTTTTTTCAAACCAAGCAATTTTGGTTCTGATGTATAAAGGACTAGATAGCATTCATGAAATCAGGCTGTAGGTTCTTCAATTAGGTTCTTAAATTTTCCCAGCGCTAATTTCCTATCATAAGGTAGTTCTCAGGCACATGGAC
This sequence comes from Aurelia aurita, assembly GCA_004194415.1. Classification (NCBI taxonomy): domain Eukaryota; kingdom Metazoa; phylum Cnidaria; class Scyphozoa; order Semaeostomeae; family Ulmaridae; genus Aurelia; species Aurelia aurita. The sequence goes on along the minus strand of REGM01000117.1, from coordinate 521,361 downwards.
AATGTAAAGGAAGTGTGGTAAATTCTGCATGCTTCATAAGCTGCAACTTACTGTGTAGGGTGATGGCTCAAAGTCACACTCTGGCATCATAATGTTATCTGTTGACTCAATGCCATGTTTTGGTTGTTGCCTGAAAACAGCAGAGCTCGAGAGCAGTCTGGCTTGCCATCCCCATGCTAGAAAGATAACAATATGAACCCTGTTAATAACAACTCTTCTTCTGGTCGGAGATTTCCAGCTTTGGTTTTAAAGAGGCCTCTTTCAGCCAGCATGTTTGGCGTGTGGCATGTCTTTGTTGTTGCCATTTTCATGGACCATGAAAATGGTGACTCGCTAAGCATGCCGGTTGAAAAAGGCCATTTGAGGTAAGGGCAAACAAGTTGCAATTTTTGGAGTGGCTGCATCATTGTCTTTCCCTGATAAGGTAAAGTATATATTTGTTCAAAAAATTTGACAAGGTTTGCACTCAACCCATTACCCATACTGAAGAGTTTACTGTGTTCCAATAAGATTTCTGGAGTGGCAGCGGAAAAATGGTGTTGGTCTGGGTAAACAAAGTTGAATAAAAACAACAGATTATATGATGATCTGCTGGAACCTTCACAAAATCAATGCCATAGATTTAAATGCCATTATATATAGCTCAGATCCCAACATTTTGCAAAATATATATTTTTTACGTACATGAAAATTCTTAGAAATTTTTATTTCCAATATATAAGTTTTATAACTAGAAATAACAACAGTTAGTGAGTGTGGGGTGTTTTGAGCATTGGAAACAAGCAGAAGCAAATTATGGAACAGGATAATAGGCCTTTCTAGTTCTGTTGGCATTACCAGGTTGATTGGTGCCTCTCTTGCATCCCGCTCGTTCTTGCAGTGCAGTATTATTGTGGCACTGCCACAATAAGTATTTTCTAATTTTGAAGAGAATAATTTCCAAAACTCAGAACTTTTTGGGAGATGATCATTGCTTCTGACAGGGATGCGGGAGCGATGGTAGGGCAAGGGGGCAAACAGGAACACAAGGGCACTCGATACCGAAGGCAAGCGAAGCAAGCCAAAAATTTGGGGGGTCCGGGGTACTCCCCCAGGGAAATTTAGGAAATTTTTGTGACCACGGCCTTTAGATTAGACCTAAAATGCTATTAAAAATATTTTAACTAATATATATATATAAATGATGTTCTTGTAAGATCATGAGTATACTATAACTAATGTAAGTTATATAATATGATAAATTTGAACATATATTTGAATTTGGCATCAAATTCATGATTTTTGTTATATCGTATTTAACGTGTTGTTATAAAGAAAAATATTGTTTTATTAAAAGGGCACAAAAGGGCCCTTGCCCCTCTAGCCTAAGATATTGAAATTATTGAAATAAATAATATTTGAAAGAACTTCATGCCTTTTACTTGCCAGAAAAGAGGCTTAGATCGAGCGTCCAAATTTGGTAAATTTTGTGAAGGGAAACAAAAGCATGACCCCCGTTCTCAGTAGAAACACTGCTAGCTAGCTGTGGCATCTATTGTATTTGTATATTTAGTTGTATTTTAGGTGTGAAGGCCTTGGGGTAGTCATGATCTATTGTTCCCCTTGGTATCGTTTTTGTAGTTAGCTCATTCGTAGTTGTATGGTAGCTCATTGTATGGTAATTCGTAATTGTCAATTTTTTTATATTGAATTTATAAAAAATCAAAGGACCCTTGGGGGGACTCACGTTAAATTTATTATTGAGAAGGTCGCAGGAGATATATCATTTTTAGAAAATCCCATTACATAACAATGTTTTTCAGCTTAAAAAACTTCAATTGCTTCTAAAAACAAGAACAACTTTTATAAAAAATGAAACCTTCAAGAATAAAATTCATAAGCTGACTTGACAAGCCTTGAAAATGTTCTTTGAGGATGTTATTTAAACCTTGAAAAGCTGTAAAAAATGTCAATGAAAAAGTAT
>REGM01000117.1:480293-515997 GCA_004194415.1 Aurelia aurita | reverse complement strand
TCCACAATTCTGTAGAGTATTCTTTTGTATAGAATTTGAGATTGCAGTATTATTATTTTCCATCCTACCAATAATGAGAGACCGAACCTAAAATAAAACTTTGATATACCTAGAAACAGTGCCTTCAAGAAACAAGGCTCTGAAATTGTGGCTTCATAAAGTCTAACAGCCACTGGAGCAAATAGATATTTCGGGTATATTTATTATTTATTTATTATTTATTATTATTTAAATGCAAATGCACTACCTCCATATGAGGTATGGATACTTAAATAATAACGCACTCTGTAAAAATCTTTCTTTCAAATTCAGCAGCTCTCGATCTCGATCTTCCATTCCCAAGCAGTACCACACGCATTGAGGCTCCACAGCAGCAGGCAGTCATGTTGACAAATTTTAATCTTAGTTTGCACGTGACCTGCTAGCGATCTGCATAGACACATTAAAAAAGTGAGATTGAGAATTTGTTCTTTCCTTTTGGAAATGAAATAAAACATAAAATATCTTAGATAAACTTCGAGGGACCCTGCAAGCTCTGCTTTTATGCCAGGGGTCATTTTTTTTCAAACAACATCCCGTATATTCAAAATCAGACATCCAAATGCTACTTTACAAACTGCAATGGTTTCATTATTGTTTTGGACAATTCTTTATGAATTGCAAAGGTTTCTTGCAAAATCTAGACGATTTAAATAGATCTTGTCGACCATGTGAGTGTCATTTCAGAAATCGGAAGCAGAACGTTTCAGCTGCACGTGTGTAGAGCAACAATGGTAAGTTAGCTACAGTTGTAAGTTTCTCTTGTAGATTACATATACTACTGGTATGAGGGGATGAGTTTTTTATTTGATTTATTCTGGGTAGAGCTGCTTAGTATCTGGGTAGAGATGATTAGAAGATGTACATGGCCGTAACAGATTTAATTTAACGATTACGATCGAGGGGCGTTTCATGTTTTTGAAGAAGCGTACGAGATTTGTAAGAACAAAGGATCTTTAACGGATTTTTGATGGATTTTGCCAATGGTGTACGGGATGCTTTGGAAATAAAATGTCCCTCGGTTTAAGAAAACACATTTTAGCGTACAGTTTTGCTCTAGAAACTTCGCTTGGCTTTTCCCGAAAAGAATACCTCGATATTTCACGACAAACCTTTGCAGATGGTGTAGGCTGAACTGCATTGCTTTACCTTAGGGACAATAAAAATCTATTTCATTACATGGACGGTGCAAAAAGCAACGGAGCCATTACTTTTGTGAGCTTATACAGAACGGGGTCAACACTTTTTATTGGGCAAATATGTACGGGGCAGTAACTTTTTTATGAGCTCATGCAAGACGAGGGCCAATGAGAAGTGCTCAAAATGATCTGTATAAATGTGAACTTTAGTTGAAGTTAAAGATAGCACAGCAAACCCTAAAAATTGGTGCTCTAGCTGCTCAGAGATTTGGCCAAACAATTATATTAGCATTTCTTTCCCTAAACCTCGAATGATCTTCCAGGAAAACAAACTGTTTGACTTGATTTCTTCTACTTTTTAGGCCCAAAATACAGTAAATTCGTCAAATTTTAGTTTAGTCAACTCTACGATTGCTTTACATTTCCCACATCGCATATTTGTTGGATCCCTGACCAGAGAGGTAAGTGCTAAATACATTTCATTTAACTTTACGAACTTATATTATAGAGCAGATGAATTTCGATCAATGTTGAAGGATACATGTATATTTTCCAAAGAAACCGCTTGCAAGAAACTGCATGCCAACTTTTACTTTATTTTCACTTGTTTCATGTAGAAATATCCAAGGCTCAAAAAATTTTAGTTTTGAATTGTTCACCTGGGTGGGCACAAGAAGTAACATGAAGAGCGCTATGAAACCTTTAAGAAACTCGTAAGAAACTCTCTGAGTACTCAAAATCTGATAACTTTAAGAAACTTTCAGTACTGGCTCCTGGCTCAACTTCTTAGTTTCTTATAAAAAATACAAGGACAAAAAGGATAGAAAAACAATCGGAATTTTCAATTTTCGAATAGTTTGTAAAATAAATTCACTCTAACATGTTTCTATCGTTTTTATTTCTTAGACGACACCAGCAGAGCTCGCGGATTTTTTCAGAACTTTTGGGGTTGTTATAGAGACGAAGATTATATTGGATGCTGCTGGTTGTTCAAGGGGGTATGAGATCTGCTTTATTCAGCTTTAAGTAAATTTCGTTGCATTTCTCCGAACTTTGCTTCAGTTTTTATTTGTCTTCATATTTCTATCTCTCTTCTACTGACTTCGTTGACCCATAATTAAAGGGGATTCTTTTACGGAAAATTTTAATCTAACACTTGTCCCGGGGGGGGGGGGTACTTGACTTTAATTAGTACGGGGGTGTGCACTCCAAGAAACTATTTTTTGACCCGGCTTTAGAATTTTCCCCTACAAATGATACCCGGCTTTAGAAAAAAACGGCGAAAAGTATACTCCAAAACGTAAAAAATACACAAAATACGCATTTTGACAACCGGCTTTAGAAAAATTTCCTTCTTTTGATATCCGGCTTTAGAAAAAAGAGGCGAAAAAGATACCCGGAAAGGAGTGCACATCCCGTCAGAAAAATATACTAAGTAACCCCCCCCCCCCCGGGCACTTGTCACAGCAAGTAATCAGACAAACGCAAAAAAATGAACATGATGCAACATTACACGTATTTTTTTCTACAAGAAACTATAAGAAGTTGAGCCAGTACTGAAAGTTTCTTAAAATTATCAGATTTTTTGAGTACTTTTCATTTTATAAAAAGCACGATACAATAATTCTTGAGGGTTTCTTGCGAGGGCCTGGGAGTACTCAAAGTTTCTTGTGAGTTTCTTAAAGGTTCTATTACAATATTCATTTTTACTACCTTTGCCCTCGTGAACATTTCAAAACAAAGTTTTTGAAGACTTTCCAATGTTTAGACATTATTTAAGTACCTTCCGAATAATATGATACAGGAAACAAGTGAAAATAAAGTAAAAACAACCTAATTTCTTAATAAAGGTGGTACTAATTTCTTGTAAACGAGGGTGTATGTCACAGAGAAAGAACGGACGTAGCATTTCCTTCCCGATAGTAACAGCAAGTTAAAGGGCCTGGCCAACCATAATCCTTTGCGGTCTTCGGCTATTATCCTGCAGTGCCTCTTGCTGGGCAAATGTTCCTAATCTCTTTCATCTTCAAATACTCCTTTGTTTATTAAGGTCTAAATATATGTTACATTCCCCAGGTTCGGGTTCGTTTCGTTTGATTCCAAGGAAGCTGTTGCAAATGTACTAAGACAAGGAACGATTTATCTAAAGGGAAGAAAAATTACTGTTGCACCAGCTGTCAAGAAACATGTAAGTTTACGTTAGATCTTCTATTTTGTTCCTTTTTGTAAAAAATTAGCACTTTACAAAAGGAGGCCTTCTGTTGCTACAGGAAGGGTTTAAAGCTGCAAGGCTAAGGACTCATTCTTTCATCATTTGAGGCTGAATGGAATATCTTTGGGAAGGCAGTAAAATTTTGAGAGGGGCACAGGGAATAAACCCATACCATAATTTTACCAAAAAGTATCCAGACCTTTTAGTTCGGAACATAGACCAATAGACTGATTACTTGAGTCCCTTGCATCCCTGTGGTAAACCAGTGACATCAAGTCAAAGAACGCAGGGAAATAAGGGACCCCAGTAGTAAGTCCAGTAGACCAGGTGGCAAAGAGGGACTTTCTACCAAGAAACCAAGGTACATTGCACTCCAAAATGCAAGATCAACAGAATGCTTGTTCCAATTTTAGACTGATGCATTTCAGTAAAATTTTCTTTACCGGCATTTTCGTTTGGCACTGGTCACAGTAAATTGCAGACAAGATCCGACAGAAAAGAAACGAGAATAAGAGCACTGCTTGTGTGTTTTTTCTTCTCATTCATATCACAACTGACAAATTTTTGTATTCAGTGTCAGACGAAAATATTCAGCCCGATTGCACGGCCATGGTCTAGCGGAAGGTTTATAAAAACCACCGAGGTTAATTTTTGAAAAGTTAAATAAAATCTATTTTTGATCCACAGAACATCCAAGACAGGCTTCCAACAAACATCAAACCAACGAAATATTTCACAAAGAAAGGAACAGTGCAACAAATTTCAAATGCAAGCGAAGCCATTCAGCAACATGCAACAGCAATTCAAAGCGAGCAGCCTTCAATGCAGACAACCATACACCAAAGCCAAAATATCCAACCAACATCAAAAATACAGCCAGCTCCAACCGTACACCCACACTCAAATATGCACCCAAACATACAGCAACCGCAGTATCAATTTCCAATTGGGGCCTATTTCAGAAATCCGTATGGCCTGTGTGTTTACCTTCATTAGAATGGACTGCATAAATGAACAGTATTGATACAACAGACTGTAGACAAGAGATCTTTAATTTTTAGAATTTAAACATTTTGAATATTAATTTTGGAAGAATTTGTCAAAGGGAGTAAGAACGGGTGGCATGATCCAAATGGGATCATTTTTCTCAAAGAGATCAACTGCTATAAAGTACAGACTTCTGAATTAATGCCGAAAAGCTTTAAAGTAAATCAACGAAGTTAAAGACACTGGGGGGACTGGAGTGGATCAATCTAAATAAAACCTGTTGTACTTTATGTTCTCGATGGATGAAAACCAAGGGTGGGCATGTTGCAGTGAGAACACTGGTCCTACGCATGTCTACATAACCAGTTTTATTTCTCCCATACTATGTTAATGTCTGTCCCTAAAATCAGGTTTCTTTTGAACTCTTTTTAACATAAAAATGTATGTCCCCAAAACCAGTTTTTTTAAGAGCGCAATTCGTACTGGTACGCTGAAAAATTGGTTGGTGAAATCGTTTTTCCAAGACATACATAGGACCACTAAAACAACAGCACATGCCCACCCTTGGAAAACATAGGAACGAAAGTGGAACCTGGCCTTCTGTTGCTCTATTCTTAGACTTGATTGCTATATCTCTATTCATTTTCTTGAATGCTACCCCGGAAGGACAACCCAAGTGATACCAAATAAAGGGAAATTTGGAGAAGAGAAATTCAAGGGTAAAATGCAAGAATTCAAGGGTAAAATGCAAGAATTCAAGGATAAAATGCAAGAATTCAAGGGTAAAATGCAAGAATTCAAGGATAAAATGCAAGAATTCAAGGGTAAAATGCAAGAAATCAAGGGTAAAATGCAAGAATTCAAGGGTAAAATGCAAGAAGAGCATTTTTAAAGGTATCTGAATGGTTCAAATTTAATCAAAGCTAAATGTCCCGAATAAGCAATATTTAACCCTCCCCAACTGACAAGGATATTGAATCCTATTGCAGCGATTTCCTTCGATAACAATTTAGAAAAAGTAGATATAATCATTTGTGTTCCGATTACATATTCTATCATTAGTAATAACAGTAGATAAATTAATTGAAATTTTGTATATATTTGATTGTATTTGATGACTCTTCTCTATGAAAAACTCTACATACCCTAAATATCTAAATATGGCTTAAATCAAGCAGAGATGTTGGAGATCAGATTATTCGACAGTTAAGTTAAAGTTTGACACCCTATTTATTGGTATTGGCTCCATCATGGAGGTTGAAAGTTTAAAGCTCAGAATAAACCCTATTGAAGCCCCAGGAGGGGGACTTACTATTGGAAGGTGAGGTGACGGAGGGCGGGGGGGGGGGTCGGACACAGCACCTTAACCAAAAACGCAAAAATATACAGAACTTTAGTGCTCCAGACCCCAGAAATATACTTAACTACTGGGAGGGAAAAGACTTGATTATCCGACCAAATGGCCACCTAATCACACTCTACCCCAAAACTATACTAGATATTGCAAAATTGCGAACCCAAAAATATACTAAAATTGCTTTTTCGAGACCCAAAAAGTGTAAGACCCCCCCCATCACCTACCAATAGCAAGTCCCCCCTGGGATTGAAGCCCTCCGTACACTTTAGCGGGGCCGTATGGAATAAAATACAGGGGATATTGCGAGGGAGCGTGTACCTTGGAAACCAGACACCAGACAAGAAAACCAGACACCAAAAACTGTAAAAATATAAACTGTATCAGGAGTTTCGATGTTATGAAAATAATAGGGCTATATTTAGAACACTGTATTGGATGTTTGCCAGGTCAAGAAACCCTGCAGCTGCAGCATTTGTAATGTGGTTGGACCTTGGACCAGCAGGATTTCTACTTCGAAGAAAATGTCGGGTAGTTGCTTCAGGGAAGGGGGACTGGATCCGAGGATACCATGCGCACCCTTTCTGTTCCTCCGCAGATGCTCCACTTTCAAATGCATTCTAAAACCTATCTTCTTTTGTACGTTTCATTTAGAATGCACAAACTGAGGCAGAAACAATGCTTCCTTTACGTAGATTTTGCTCCCCGTTCGGTGGGAACTTGGTGATGCATGTTCAGAAATTGTTTCTTAAATCGTGACAATTGAGTTTCGATGTTTCTTAAATTTCCTACATTTTGAGTACTGTACTACTTTCTTAGGATGGACGATTAGCGCAAAAGGTACCATAACCTGTCAAATGAAACTTAGAGACTAAAAGCTTGAAGAAATGTCAAACTCTCTTACTCCATATATTCAGGGAGATTTTCCCTAAATTCGTTGCAGATGCATTGCCAGTAATTCTAGGAGACCAGGGACCACACAAAATAAAAGTGAAAAAATTAATTTGTTCTGGTCACCAAAATTTGCTTCTATCTAAATTATAGAATATTTGCGAAGTCCCACCTGCAGTGACATTAATTAAGGAATCATTTTTTTCTGGAGCAATTTTACAAATAATTAGTCTACCTACTTTCTGGTACTTGTTTCTCTAATTCTGCATACCTTCTAGCCACTTCTTCATAAATTTCACGAAATTCTGTCCTAGGGGAAGCCATTTTCTTGTAAGAAGTTACATCTTTGACTACATCTTCAAATGATTTATCCTCTGATAGAGAATATTTTGCACGATACACACCACCAAGACATGCTGAATTTGTGGTATCTGTAATGGCATAAACTGAACAATTGAACACGTCAGCTAGCACTTGCAATATCGCGGAATTTTGTGATGCCCCTCCGGTGGCGAGGATCCTTGAGTTTTTATCTATAATGAAAAATAACTGTCGATTAGATGAGAGGGGACTACACGTCTTTTTATAAGAAACTGGTTTATAAGAAACTAGTACTAGGATGGCCGAAAATTTAAGAAACTCTAGCACTAACTTGGGAAAGAGCTAAGAAACTTTCAAAAGCAAAATTCAAAGATATTATGGACGATATGTCGTTGAACCCCTATTCTTGAGTAATATTAACCAACCGTTTTATGTTTCGAATGTAATAGAACACGTTTTCTTCCCACCTGATCTCAAATGACTACGTCCTCTCTCCAAATCATGCGCATGGTATGCAAACATTGCTGCCTCTACATGAGTTCCAATGTCATCCAAAACATTCTTTATCTTGACTATGGAGTTGTTTACGCTTTGCACTATTTCTGTCAAATTTGCCATTCTACAACAAGAAGGCGCAGTTAACTTTATCAGAATACATTTCTGCTCCCCTTTTTTAATGTTCAACCAACTCATTTAATGTTCAACCAAAAATTCCATTCTTTCCAAACCACCTGTTTCTAAATTGCAATATCATCACTGGTGAAATTTTAAAACATTCCCCACCACCTACATTTACTCTGTGATATTTCATCCCAATAAAACATCTTTTGCCTTTTTCCCAAGCATTTCACTATACATACCTCAGCTAATTTCTCTTTAAAATATCTGCTATTAAATTCCCAACATTGAAAACCAACAACACTCCTACAACCTTCTTAAACAATCACCCCCCTCTAAGGGCCTGTTTACATGGAGAGGGCTAGCCCTCCTAAGAGGGCTGGAATTATTTTGCGTTTACATGGAGAGGGCTAGCCCTTCTAGGAGGGCTAGACATGATGGCGCCAACAATTCGATTCCTATTGTTCTGCTTTGATTCTATTGTTTCCGCCAGCCCGCCTAGGAGCGTTTACATGGGAAATTTCCAGCCCTCCTAGGCGAGATCTCGGGTACTCAATAGCGAGATCTCGCCTAAGAGGGCTAGCCCTCCTCTCATGTAAACGAAAAAGAATTTTATAAGGGATTTGACCAGAAGGTCGAGATCTCGGCAAAGAGGGCTAGCCCTCCTCTCTCCATGTAAACAGCACCTAAATAGCAATCTTGCTGCTAAATGTTTACATACCTTGATAACTCTCCACTATCTTTCAAAGTTTCTTATACCTTCTGAACAGTAAGTAGAACGCATGAAACCTTCCCTCCAAATCATCTCTTNAGGAGCGTTTACATGGGAAATTTCCAGCCCTCCTAGGCGAGATCTCGGGTACTCAATAGCGAGATCTCGCCTAAGAGGGCTAGCCCTCCTCTCATGTAAACGAAAAAGAATTTTATAAGGGATTTGACCAGAAGGTCGAGATCTCGGCAAAGAGGGCTAGCCCTCCTCTCTCCATGTAAACAGCACCTAAATAGCAATCTTGCTGCTAAATGTTTACATACCTTGATAACTCTCCACTATCTTTCAAAGTTTCTTATACCTTCTGAACAGTAAGTAGAACGCATGAAACCTTCCCTCCAAATCATCTCTTTTATACACGAAATATACTCGTACGATACCCAGATTTTAAACTATTACCTCATCCATCCCTACTTTAATATGCTGCCAATATTAACCTTAAACATGTGAAATAAAATCTAACATCCCAATCATGGCTCCAAGTTCCTAATTACAACTAACACCATGTGATATCAAAAACATTATTTTATTTTATTTTATTACAACAAGATTCTCACCTCTACTTTTAGTACTATTATATGGCCTGATCCAAGTTTCTTATGAAAAAAAACGTGTACCTGGTACTTGGCATTTTAAATTCAGATCAGTTAGAGTCAATAGGTATGGAACAGGCTTGAAGAGAAAACAAACCTTTCGTTCGACACAGGTCACATCGAAATTGTTTTGGGGCAAAAAACTTAAACTGAAATTTTCCTAATCGATTTGAAGAACAGATAACGCATTTTATTAAGGAATTTTATTATCGCTTTTTCGACACCTTAAAATTTCCGTGAAAGAATGTTCGATAACCCGAAATCAAATTTGGCCTTTCAGACGTACGTTGGTGCAGCTTTAGGGTATAAAAACCAATGCATTTTGCACAGAAGCAAAACGTGCGGAATTAGCATTCTTGGGCCGGCCAATAAAATAAAATTTACATTTAAGTTAAATGGTAACATAGATAGGCAAAGATATAATTCACACAAGGCCTTTTTAAATCTTGTAAATGTTTGCCTTCCCAAGCACAGTAGTAACATAAAATTCTGGAGCACTTGGACCAACGTCTTGGAAGAAACGAGACACAACTTACCCAAATTATACCCAAGCTTCTCAGCATGAAGTTTCTTCGCGATAAACTGACCCTCGACAAGCGCTCTAACTTCAACATTATTCTCAAAAGATTCGACCTTCTCATTTTTGTTATTCCATCTATAAATTCCTCTGGAATTTGGTATAATTTCTTGGTCAATAAAGTAGATGCCAATATTTCCGTCGTTTCCAGGCCTAGTATTTTGCAATGCGTTGTTGAATTCCCTCCATGTACCATTGGCTGAAAGGTCTCTGATCTTCTCGCGTGTCAATGACCCATTTTTGTAGCATAGTAGTGCCATATAACTTTCCTCTGTAAGAAAAGTGTTTACAGTAATAAACTTAATTTCTATATTACAAACATAGTTTTGGGAAATTTGGAAAATTTACAAGAAAGTGACAAAAACTACTAGCAACTCGTGCGTCCCTCGATTCCTGCACACACCTGAATTTTTCCTCACCTTCTGAGCTATCGAGCCGTGGATTCTCCGTGGCGCAATATTACGTACTTTATATAAGAACCTTGGATTACCTCTTAGTACCAAACATTTCTCAATTTGTTACCAAAATGTCCACATTTTAATACAAAAACTTTCTTACTTTTTAATGCAAACTTTTATGATGTACTTTCTAGGAGAGGCTGTTTGTGAGATGGTTGAAAAGTTGTCCATCTGACACGGAATTGTTTTTCGTAATCAAGGCCAAAATATCAACTGGGTAATTAGCTTTTATGGACAAGGTCTCACCGGACCAGATTCCGTTTCTTGGCTATTTGAAATCAATGAGATCTAACTATTTTAAAATTAAAAAAATCAATCCATGTCGAAAGGACAACTAGTTTCTGTTTCTTGAAAAGCAACTGAACAACCATTTCGCAAACGGCCCCCGGATCGCTACAGATACATAGCATAGGGCTCAAATCTTTCAAATCTTTAAAAAGGTGGGTGTAAAATTCTATTACATTTTTCTTTGAATTGAATGGTTTGAACGGAACTTAGGTTACTTTGCTGTACATCTGTCGTGGAAATTTTTTGATATCTTTATTATTTTCAAAATGGCAGCATTTTTATTTTTGTTGAAAGAATTCATGGAAAATTTCGAACAAATTAAAATCGCCGTAAATTCTAAACAAATAGAGGAAAATTGATATAATCTTCAAGAAAACCATAGTTTATGAAGGTCTACAATATGGTGGCAACAATGGTGGCAAGCAGAAATCTGTCGCTTTTCTGGTTTAGGATTTAGGAATTTGATGACGTCACAGCGTCAAATATAATAAATGCTGCCATTTTGAAAATAATCAAGATATCAAAAAATTTCCACGACAGATTTACAGCAAATTACCCTGAGTTTCTTCCAAGCCATTTAATTTTAAGAAAAATGTAATAGAATTTTACACCCACCTTTTTAAAGATTTGAGCCCTATGCCAGGCCTTTTCGTTTTACGCGGGCGATCACCCTCGCCCTCCCCAGCGCCCTCGCAAAATTGTTTACGCGGGCTATCGACCGCCCTCGCGAGAAGATATTTCGCCCCCGAAGATCAAAAACGATTTCGTAAAAAAGACTTACGAAATGAAACCCTCTTGATTTAAAATTGTTTCTTCAATGACAATCGCGCTTCGAGTTCTTTACGAAAGAAAACCGTTGTGAAGGCTACCCACTGGCCTGGTGAAGCAAACAAGATGTAAAAAGAACCCAAACAAAACTCTAAATATTATTGAATTTATCTTAGCAAAATGAATTTAACAAGAAACCTTAAAGAACTGCAAGATACAGAGGAAGTACTGGTCCTTAATAATCATTGCACATGCTCTTTATCTTTCGACAGAAGTGTTTCCGAAATGTTTGCATATTTTCTTCCATTTTTCGACACACCTACCTTCTTTTTCATTGAAGTTCCTAGCTTAACTAGCGTTGTAAAAGATCAGGGAGCGACAATAAAATGAACAATACTCACAATAATCTTACTTTGCTACGAAGACTTTCTCCGATTTAACTTTCTGTAGCCCTTCTCTAGAGCAGGCCTTTACGAGTTCGCGTAAAGTTTTCCTACAAACTTTTAAAAGAGTTTTGGTTGTTTTGTTTCAGGGGCTTATATTCTCTGCTCTAATCCCCTTCTATAATCTGTTAATGACTTTCCTGGAATCTTTATTTATCTTGAATGGAGCTTCACACTCAATCAAATGGGACAACAGGAAAGTGATTGGCCTAACTGATTTGACCTTTCTCTAACTTGAAGGGTAAAACAACGGAGCGATGAGGAAGAATATTACAAACCAAATGAAATAAAATCTTTTCGCTATAAGTCTGTACCTGTGAGCAGAGATACATCCCTTAATATATAAAACAACATTTGGAAGGAAAATGAGTTATTTTACAAAACATACAAATTGTGGTGAATATTACTCAAGAATTTAATCTTAAAAGTTCCTTGATTCTTCTTAAACGTAGCAATAGGGTCTCTTCAATGTTTGGTCACGTAGGATTGTTCTCTTATGAACAACTTTCTTATCAAATGTCAAATACGTATACGTACCATCTATAGGGTTTGTTCTCTTATGAACAACTTTCTTATCAAATGTCAAATACGTATACGTACCATCTATAGGGTTTGTTCTCTTATGAACAACTTTCTTATCAAATGTCAAATACGTATACGTACCATCTATAGGGTTTGTTCTCTTATGAACAACTTTCTTATCAAATGTCAAATACGTATACGTACCATCTATAGGGTTTGTTCTCTTATGAACAACTTTCTTATCAAATGTCAAATACGTATACGTACCATCTATAGGGTTTGTTCTCTTATGAACAACTTTCTTATCAAATGTCAAATACGTATACGTACCATTTATAGGGTTTGTTCTCTTATGAACAACTTTCTTATCAAATGTCAAATACGTATACGTACCATCTATAGGGTTTGTTCTCTTATGAACAACTTTCTTATCAAATGTCAAATACGTATACGTACCATCTATAGGGTTTGTTCTCTTATGAACAACTTTCTTATCAAATGTCAAATACGTATACGTACCATTTATAGGGTTTATAAAGATATGACCAACGAGTGCTGGCTTGGGTTCTTCCAACCAGAATATCAATGTGTCACTTGTACCAAGACTCACAGCAACGTCTCCCTTGTGTAGTCGCATGCCAGCCAATGATGAAGGGTTATCTCCTGTGAATGCCACCACATTGCACTCCGGTGAAAATCCATATCTTTGCACCATATAATGCGAGATTTTACCAATAGTTGTATTTGAAGGTACAGGAGGGCCTAGCTTCAACGTTAGAGCAGGAGCACACACCTGGGAATTGAGAACAAAAGAATCAGTGCGTTAATTTGGTCTGAACAGGAACAGCAAAGATATCATTTGTCAAACAGAAGTTGTAATCCTATCTCAAGAAACAAAAATGACCACTTGAAAAATCATTAAAAATCAATTTTAATCTGATCTTTCATATTTGTATCATTAGCTTCTCTTCTACCTTCGCTTCTATACTTTGGGGCTATGTAACACTCAACAAACCTCTGCAAGTTTTTCATCCCATTTCTTGGTTTGTATATTCAACAGATTCATACCAGATCCATCACTATAATCAATTGGGGCATAATCTCCAATAAACAATGATGCCAGAAAGCTGCTGACAAGGGATATCCTTTCGCAAGTTTCATTCAAATCTGTCTTCCTCTTGAAAATTTTAGCAATCTGATTCCCAGTGAATCTTTCATACGCTCTTGATCCTGTTATTCTGGAAAGTTCTTCAGGGCCTCCAGCAGCTTCTTCAAGCATTGAGCATTCATGACTTGTACTTGAATCCATCCAAACTGGGCAATCTTTAACTGAAAACTGGTTCTAAAACAGATAAAAATGTATCTTTTAGTGATGGAATTCTAGGAGGTTCTTTGAATGCTGAAAAAACCCACAAAGATAGAACAGAAAGCCACTTTTTACATTAGGCTCTAGCCTTGCAAGGAAAATCATATAATTGAGTAGAGAAATATATTTTTGGAGCCAACTTCAGCCTCTGGATTTAGGAGAGTCGAAGAAAGTATATCCAATTTGTATCGTAGCAGCCCATCTGGAAAGTAAGGCAATTTTTGCCAAGATATTTGGTGTGCAATGGTATTTTTACTCTGTCGTCAAGCTTGCACGTATTGTTTTTACTAAAATCTCAGGTGTGCAGGTGTATTAGCTGACTTTCCACTCTGGCTTATCACTTGCATTTGCAATCAGCAAAAAATCTAAAAAATCTCATTGAAATCAAAGTTGGACATGTGCCATGAACAATGCATAGCCAAAGAAACAATGCTGCGTCTGATTGTTTTCTTTGTTCTATTTTAGACAAGCATATTTACCATAGCACATTCCCTTTAATGATGGGTATGGCACAACTGGTAACTCTGTATTCTGGCAACAACCAAAACCAAATAATAATTCATTAATAAAATCTTCTGGATAAAGCATCGTTAAAACTATAACTAAAATACTTGATCTGGTAAACCCGACACTTTCCTATACATTTACAAACCAGAACATCCTGTATGTATGGAAAGTTGAATTTTTGTGCGCCGATAAACAATGAAAACTATAGAAACTAAGTGCTCTGTGCGCTCTTTCCATACGGGCAGAATATCAGTGTACGAGCTAGGGGGCTGAAAGGGCAGCAGCAGCCCTCCCAGAAACGTTCTACAAATAAAAAAAATCCGTCTGCAAAAGCCGCCGTAAGTCAGGCAAAAAATTTGGTTCACACTGGAATATTTATCTCGCAGCCCCCCCAGACTTTATCTCCCCGTACACTTGGTCTTCTGTTGGATGAAAACCTCAACTGGAAGTATCACTTAGTGAACTATCAAAAAAGTTAGCACGAACTTGTGGAATATTCTTCAAAATAAGGCATTTATTACCTACTAGTGTCTTAATTTCTTTATATAATTCCTTATTTGCCTCTTTTCTTCAGTATGGAATCATTGTCTGGGTCTTACTTATGACATCCATACTAAACCAATATATCTTCTGCAAAAGAAAGTTGTTAGAGCGATTGCTTTCAAGAGTTTTACTTCGCCATCTACACCAATTTTTTCTGACTTGAAAATCCTTAAGTTGTATGATTTACTTGATTTAAAGTTGCTTACATTTGTTTATGAGTCTGTTAATAGGATATCTCCTTCTTGCTTTTACAATATTTTTGAAATTTTATNGGGTCTTACCTATGACATCCATACTAAACCAATATATCTTCTGCAAAAGAAAGTTGTTAGAGCGATTGCTTTCAAGAGTTTTACTTCGCCATCTACACCAATTTTTTCTGACTTGAAAATCCTTAAGTTGTATGATTTACTTGATTTAAAGTTGCTTACATTTGTTTATGAGTCTGTTAATAGGATATCTCCTTCTTGCTTTTACAATATTTTTGAAATTTTATCAGATGTTCATCAATATGATACACTGGCAGGCTCGTAAGGGTGATATTTTTATGACACAAGAGAATACATTGCAATACGGCTTACGATCTGTTAGATACGCAGGTGCTAAATCCTGGAACAACATTCCCTTCAACATTAAGCAATCTCCGTCAGCAATGAGTTTCCGTCGTAGATTAAAAATTCATCTGTTCTCTACTGAATATAAACCCTAGTTCTTTCGATAAGACAAATTGTCTCACATCAATCAATTTCTAATAATCTACTATTGATTTAGTTTAGGTTTTTAAAATAGGGGGTGCTCTCTCCTCGATTAGTTTATCTACTGAGAGAGCCCCTCCTTTAAGAAATTCCTCTGCATACAAACCCTTTTTATTTGTTGTTATTTGCTTTTGCCATGTTGTGTAATTTTGTTATTGTTATTTGTAGCTTAGTTAATTATTTATATGAAGGATGTATGTTGTGGAATTTTAAAATTAAAACTGAACTGAACTGAACCAGAACATCATGCAATGGGTTGTACGCCCCATCATCAATCATACAACACACCAGCAGGAGCATTTTTGGGCCTAAATCTACTTTACCAGTTTACCTTGAGTTGTTCTTCAAGTGTACATTTCGCATCAAGATTTCCCAAAATCTGTGATGTTCCTGCTTTCCAATAGACGCTCCCATGTTGTTGTCCCGTCCCTGAAACGCCTTTTACTCGAGAGAAATCGAATTCTTCATCCTTCAATTTTGCAAGAATGAGATCCACAGCTTTGGTCCACATAAGAATTGGACTCGTAGCTTCCAGATCCTTCTTGTGCACTCCACCATCTGTACCAAACTCTGAAATGTCCTTGTCGAAGTTTATGATACATTCTTTGACAACTTGCAAGCCGTTATCAGCTGCTAAAGCCTTCAAAGTTTGAGTGCTTAGATCGAAAGACAGGTACAAGTCAGCCGCCATTTTGCAAAAGGGAAGCGAAGGCACCAGCTCGAGGCTAAATTTTGGCGCGAACAAATTTTGAAACTGGTTTAGGATAACAAAATTTGGCTATGCGAAAGTGTCCCCTTTTGTCTTACAAAGGGTACATAAACCCATAGTCAAATTCTCGTATGCAATAGTGTCCGGGTACACAAACGCATAACAAAATTTGGCTATGCGAAAGTATCCCCCTTTTATTTTACAAAGGGTACATAATCGCATAGTCAAATTCTCGTATGCGAAAGTGTCCTGGTACACAAACGCATAACAAAATTTGACTATCTGAAAGTGTCCCCTTTTGTTTTACAAAGGGTACATAAACGCATAGTCAAATTCTCGTATGCGAAAGTATCCGGGTACACAAACGCATTACAAAATTTGGTTATGCGAAAGTGTCCCCCATTGTTTTACAAGGGGTACATAATCGCATAGTCAAATTCTAGTATGCGAAAGTGTCCTAGTACACAAACGCATAACAAAATTTGGTTATGCGAAAGTGTCCCCCATTGTTTTACAAAGGGTACACAAACGCATAGTCAGAGTCTCGTATGCGAAAGTGTCCTGGTACACAAACGCATAACAAAATTTGGCTATGCGAAAGTGTCCCCTTCTGTTTTACAAAGGGTACATAATCGCATAGTCAAATTCTCGTATGCAATAGTGTTATATACTCTAATGAACCAAGGTTCATGATTGTATAGCCAATTTCACGTGTGCACATGCAAAGGTCGGTACACTTCTGCATAGGGGACACTTTAGTAGCATACTGCACCGGCACAGTTTGAAAACGGCAAAAAATGTGACGGTACGCAAACTTTAGCTAGTGTTCACACGATACCGGAACAATTTGAAAACGGTACTAATCTCTTTACAATCTCTGCGACAAAGAGGCTGGAGTTTGAATCAACCAGCCTCGTTTCGCAAGCATTGAAAAATATTTCATTTTCATCGTTTTCGAGTGTTCACACGATGCTGTTTTGAAATTGTGCCGGTTGGATTTCCGTTTTCAAATTCTGCCATTTTCAAATTGTGCCTGGAAAAATGTGCAATTTCCGTGTGAACGCGAGGTCTATCCAGAACAATTTTATGCCATTTTCAAATTGTGCTGGCATCGTGTGAACGCAGTCTAAACTTTTCAAATTACTTGGCTTTTGCTATGTCATCTCTAAAAAGTAGACACATTTACGAATCGTCCAATACACAGGGCCTCCGACGACGGGGGGGGGGGGGCCGGGGGGCCATGGCCCCCCACTTTTTTGCAAAATATGCCTTTCCAAAAATGGCAGCTTATTATGTTGTGCAGTGGTAAATTTTTTGCAAAGTTTGGTCCCCCCCCACTTTTCTGGTCCCGTCGGAGGCCCTGATACACCGACTGAAATATGCACATAACGCTGACCATGGAAACTGCAAGCACTAAGCACTATGTAGCTATAAACAATAGTCGTAGTTTCTTGGTTGAAGATCATATACGAATTACGAAACGACGTAAAAACAAAATCACGTTACTTTTGCGAGTAAACATTATGATTAGCTAGCTGCAACAGATTAACGAAAAATTGTATGTCTTTTTTCTTATGTTGTTGGGCAAGTACAATGATAACAGATACCAGCATTTGTTCTACTTCTTAGCCTCGTAACATGTGTGATTTAATTTTAAATGAATTTCTCGATCGTCTGCAATGTTTTGAAAGCATTGGAACACTTTGGTGGTATAAAATGTTGCACTACGCCTCGACTGACTTGACTGACTGAGGAAGTGTATAGGGGGATAACCGAGGCTCTGACGGGGGTTTTTGGAGCAACGGAGCAGGACATTAAATGGGCTGGGAGCACGACTATAAATGACGGGAAGTAGGGAGCTAGGAGCACGCAAATCTTTGGGAAGATGAAAAGGCTGAGAACTCAAGTAAAATTTTGAAGAAAGCATGCTCCTTTCAAACGGGGAGCAAGGGGGCAATGACCCCATCAGAGCCTCAAACTGAACAAACTAAAAGATTTTCTTCTGAAATCGTTCAAAGTAAGAAAAGTCATACAACACCCAAAACAACAAGAAATTTCGTTGGCTCATTTCAAAATACAACTAGATATAAAACTCAAGTTACATCTCTCGGCTGCTAAAAGAAATTTCAGTAACCAGTATCCAATGTAAAAGATTTCAGTAGGCTAATGCTGTTTGCATTGCAAATACGAGTACAGTGACTCGATGCCTAAATGTCTAACTTCAAAATGTTTCATCCGCATCATAAAAGATACATGTTGGAGCTTCAGGCCCTTCTAAAATGATTTGCAACAGTGCTGCTACCTCAAATGATTAGATATACCCATTTCTGTCTATAATGGGCCATCTAACCTTAAGCTACTTCTTAAGGCCCCAATATTGTTGCTAAAATCCTTGTCCATGCATGTTTGTGACACACGAAAGTCTTCCAGGGCTTTAGATAATAAGTGCGTTGACTTAATCCTTGAAGGGTAGCTATCTGGTATCTATGAAAAGGGGAGTAAAGCATGTGTCTCCCATTTGCAGACCTTCCATTTATGAAAGAAAGTTCCTGATAAAAAAATGTTCGGATAGAGAAACAAGCGGTACACTTCAGATGAATACTACAGCCCTTAGATCTGTTAGCTTCGCTAAATTATACATGACACATATGAGAGGCAGCTAATACAGAGTTACCCTGATACAATTATCAACAATGTTATAAGCTGTTCGTTCTTCTTTAAAACCAATAACGTCCATTAAGATGCAGCGTAATAATTTGGGTAACTCGACATCTGTTGTGTTGCTTGTTGTGTACCGTACGCGGAGGCGGGAGTTGCCTGCTGTGCAGCCGACTGCGTCGATGCATACGTCGTTGCTGAGCTTTGCGCTGCGGTTGATGCCGTTGACCCGTATCCAAGATATCCCAAATATGTGCTAGCCAATGCTGATGATGAAGCACCATAATTGTAGGCTGTGCTTTGCTGCTGCGACTGCGGGTTGTAGTAGGCTTGAGCTGGTTGGCTGTCCTTGCTAGCGCCGAGGGATGCGGCCGGGGACTCATTTGCCAAAGGTTGAGCCCCCAACCCTAAAGCTGGTCTGTCTTCGATTGGCTGGCTTGATGCTTCTTTGCCTAGTTGGTTTTAGTTGAGTTATGAGTTAACATGATTGGAAAATTGACAGAGAAACTACTATACCTTAACTAATGTAAATGTCTAGTCTTTTTGCAATTTTGTGAACTGTTAATCCAAGTTTTCTGAAAATCAAGCCAAGCAGAAAAGCTTGATTCTCAGTACCCTTGGGTTTAAACAAGAAAGATTTCATCCAGTAAACGAAACGTAAAATCATCTTTCAAGACTCCAATTTTCTGCAGGGATTTACGCGTGGACGATTTGGCTAGGAAACGATTTTTGTGATAAAATTTGTCGCAAATCGCTTAGCTTCTCGTTGTTGAAAATTTAAAATTGGTATTGAAATGTAACATTAATATAAATTTCAATTGTTTCCTTTTTCTCATAGATTCTGTAAAATCTTCACCTTATGAAGTCTAAAAAACTCCAAAAAACTTAAGTGAACAATTATTTACCATCAATGTGCATCATAACTCCTCCGAAAGAATAGGGCTTTCTAAATGAGCTAAATTTGTTTCCAAGCATTACTAAACCGCAACAACTTAACCTTCGGCTGGGCTGCGACTACAACCATGGGCGTTAAGAAACGCGGTAGTTGTATTCATATAGCAGTTTTTCCTCCCTGTGTCACTATGTCCGTGAAATTGTTGTCCCTACAGTAGTTTGTTCCTCCCTATTTCACTGTGCCCCATTTTCCTTGTATCTCTGTGTCCTACAAATTTGAGTGACAGGACACAGGAAGGAAAAACTGCTATACGAACACAACTACCGCGTTTCTTATAGCTCATGCTACAAAGGGAAATAATTGTGAAAGTTGGCGTTCACCCTGCTTAATCATCATTATCATCATCAAGCTTGTCGGCAGTTTAATCCCAAGCTGGTATGGGGTCAGCCGCTCGGATTCTATTTCGCAACTGAGCTCTGTTTTGGCTGTCTTCTGGAAGCAGTCCTTTTGAACGCTCATACTTGGTTTGTAGCATAGGGCTCAAATCTTTCAAATCTTTAAAAAGGTGGGTGTAAAATTCTTTTACAATTTTCTCCGAATTAAACGGCTTGAACGGAACTTAGGGTACTTTGCTGTAAATCTGCCGTGGAAATCTTTGGATATCTTGCTTAGTTTCAAAATGGCGGCGTTTATAAGTTTTTTAACAGAATTCATGGAAAATTTTGAAAAAATTTAAATCGTCGTAAATCCTAAATCAATAGAGGAAAAATGATAGGATCTCCAAAAAAATCATAGTNAAAAATATTGTGGTCATAGGTTGGGGCTATTACGATTAAATTAGCCGCAATGTTTTGGAGCGGCTTCCTGTTAGTTTTTAGCCATGGGCAGATTAGCGTCTGCCGGGTCAACCGCAAGTGGCTACAAAACAACAGGAAGCCGCTCCAAAACATCGCGGCTAATTTAATCGTAATAGCCCCAACCTATGACCACAATATTTTTCAAAAAGCAATCCACGCGTCTCCTACCGCCCATGGTTTCTTAAAGCTCATGCTACAAAGGGAAATAATTGCGAAAGTTGGCGTTCACCCTGCTTAATCATAATTATCATCATCAAGCTTGTCGGCAGTTTAATCCCAAGCTGGTATGGGGTCAGCCGCTCGGATTCTATTTCGCAACTGAGCTCTGTTTTGGCTGTCTTCTGGAAGCAGTCCTTTTGAACGCTCATACTTGGTTTGTAGCATAGGGCTCAAATCTTTCAAATCTTTAAAAAGGTGGGTGTAAAATTCTTTTACAATTTTCTCCGAATTAAACGGCTTGAACGGAACTTAGGGTACTTTGCTGTAAATCTGCCGTGGAAATCTTTGGATATCTTGCTTAGTTTCAAAATGGCGGCGTTTATAAGTTTTTTAACAGAATTCATGGAAAATTTTGAAAAAATTTAAATCGTCGTAAATCCTAAATCAATAGAGGAAAAATGATAGGATCTCCAAAAAAATCATAGTTTTTGAAGGTCTACAATATGGTTGCAAGCAGAAATCTGTCGCTCTTCTGGTTTAGGATATAGAAATTTGATGACGTCACATCCTTAGAAATAATAAATGCCGCCATTTTGAAAATAATCAAAATATCTAAAAAATTCCACGGCAGATTTACAGCAAAGTACCCTAAGTTCCTTTCAAGCCATTTAATTCAAAGAAAAATGCTATGGAATTTTACACCCACCTTTTTAAAGATTTGAGCTTTGGTTTGTTAGTTTATTCAAGAACAGATGCTTCGACATTCATGCAGACTGCTTGCAAAACGTAGGCCTAGACCGAACGCGTCTTCCCGCTGGCTCTTAGTTGGCCCGTAAAAACAAAGAATGCTCACACTTACCATCTGGGTTGTCAATCTCATTTTTATATTTGATCAAAGCCTCGATCAAATGATTCACCTCAACGACTTTCAAAGGTCTGCCAGCAGCAGCCCCAGTCAGTAATCCAGAAATATAAGAATCCTGCGTCAAAATCGTTTTGCCCATCGGATCACCTCTACTAGGAAACGTTGTTGGAGCTTGCCATGGTTTGCGATCTCTCGAATCGTTCAAATACTGGTTAAAATTTCTTGCAACAAAAGCTAAAGCATCATCTAGAGGCATATTTCTATGTTCTATGGGAAGGAAAAGTAGGTAAACATCAGCAAGGAGAAATATAAATATACAGTCCTTATGAGATACAGTTTCTTTCATCAACAGTTTTAGTCATACTGCTCCTTTATGACATAACCTTTAATACAAACTCCTTTTAGTGAAGCAGTCTTCCTAGTAAGCCAGATCTTGCCAAGAGCTTTGCTAAACAACCTCCATATGTTTGCTATGAGACCAATTCTACAGGCCAACCATGCTTTCTATGAATTTCTACTGCGCCATGTTCCATTTGGCATAATTTCGCATTAACGTACGAACTTTAGTCTCCTTGCCAGAGAACTCGTCCTGAAGTGTACTATTTCTTCTTGCACTGACCATAAAGTTTTCAATAAAGTTGAGAGTTTTTAACTGTTTAAACTTGGCTCCTTTATCAATTGTACGAATGAGTAAATTCTTAGCCATTATTTCATGTCTATTTTGTCAATCTTCACCAGGGGTTGCAACATCCAGTTTTGCGCAGGCCAAAAAGAAGCAAAAAGGCAAAAAAGGGCCGAAATGGCCGAGCTGGTCCCAACCGTGGACAGCAAAAAAACACGTCAAAAATTTGCGTCAAAGGAAAAATGCGAAAAAAGCTTCTTTCAAAATTGTGAAAAATGCAAAAAAGTCAAAAATTTCGAAAAACTATGTCAAAAAATCATGATTTCCATCCAAATGGTCAAAAAAGCGAACAGGCAAAACTTCCGAAAAAGCAAAATTGCCAAAAACTTCAAAATGGAATAAGGAGACAAATGCAGCAGAGGCAAAAATGCCAAAAATTGGGCTTGTCATAAAGCAAAAACGCCATGTGCAAAAAATGACCAAAACGCTGAAACTGTAAAAATGCGTTTATTCTCGTTTGTTCATCCTTTGGCTGGTCGGCACTTCAGCGGACCAACTTTCAATATCGGCAAGTTATGTGTCATAGGGTGAGGGTTAGGTTTTGGAAAAGGGTTTTTAGGGTAAGTTAGCGTTAGTTAGGGTAAATTAGGGTAAGGTAGGGTTTAGTTCAGGTCTGTAGGGTATTTGGTCAAAAACGTTCCTAGGGATATGACATAAAGTTGGTCAGGTAAAGTGCAGTCGTCCCCATCATTCTTTAGGGATTCATTTACTTTTCTAAGTATCTTCGTAAAAAATGACAAATGACTAACTGGGTAGAGAGAGGACCAGAAGATCTTTCAAGCATCTAGAAAATATGTGACAAAAACTTTTTTAACTTCCAAAACTCTGGCAACTAAGATATGTTGACAGTAATTTTCCCATCAAGACACCAATCCGCATCTTTTCGTTACTGCCCTCTGCTCCACAATCTCATCTCTATCTATTCTCCTCTCTTTCTCTTTGATCTCCTTCTATTTTCATTCTTACGTTCCAAATCATGAAAACAAAACAAAAATGCTTCCCTGTAGAACTTCACAGTAGTCTGTAGTTTGTACAGTAGTTTGTACAGTAGGTAGCGTAATTAGTGATTTGTTTTGTAAATTTTTAATGGAATATAAAAATAAACTCCAAAGAGGAAGTTCGCTGTATCGGGAGTTCGTTGACTGGAGAAAATCTACAAAAAGAATTTGCTATTCATAGGGCCAAAGTTAGTTCGTTATCACGGAAGTTTCTATATCGGAGGTTCGTAAGGTCAGGAGTGGGTTGTATTTTGGTCTTTGCTGGCACAATAGCATTCTGACTGTTCGAAACGAAAGAGCCCAGCATATTTCTTAATTCCCCAATTTTTATTCCAAGAAATAGAAGAAACCTGAGTTCCTCTCCTATTCTTTAATTACCACAATTCATGCATTTCCAAACGTTTGGTGGCTTACCTTGTGGGGAACCATGCAGAACATTGAGGGTGCAGGATTTGTGATACATATTTTGAGTTGTGATGACGACAGCATAGAGTGAACCACTTCTTGAAATCCGATCAACAATCTCTAAAATCGAAACTTCTGGAGGAGGAAACATAACGTTTGCTGAAATTCCCATGGCACGAAGACGAGTTTGAATTGATTCGCCATAAACCCTGGATAAAGTCAACAATACATTTCTTCATCAGTAAATGTGATTCTTGGTCCTAACGATTTCAGATTCTTTAGATTGCCCTACTCCTGACTTCAGTAAGATAATTAAAAATGTATTTATTTGATGGTTACTTTACCAGATGAATGACATTTTAGCTTTTCTCTCTGCAATTTAAGTTTTTAACAATAAGTTGTACAGCGCTTTAGAATATATGTATGTCTATAGATTTTAACGCTCTAGAAGTTCATTGTTATTGTTATTATTATTGTTATCATTATTATTTAGAACACATCCAATTTGTCAGCACCGAATAGAATTGCTCAAGCTTTCATACCGTGCTTGTTCTTGTTTGGTTATAGCAGCCAAGCTAAGGGCCTGTTCATATGAAGGAGAGCCAGCCCGCTTACCAGGCTGGAGCTCTTTGCTGAGATATCACCTTATCTCTAATTCTAATACAAAAGTTGTCGTCTCTTCATATGCGCAGGCGGGCTGGCCCGCTTAGCGAGATCTCGGTAGGCAGGATGAAAATTCTCCCATATGAACACTCCATCATGGCTACCGAGATGAAAAGCTCTTTACTGATCAAGCGCTCCTATTTTAAACAATGGGTAGACAATGGGCACGTGTCCAATTTTGACACGTGTCCAATTTCTGACTCGGCAAGCGGGCTGGAGTTTCTCTATATAAACACAAGATAAAAAGTGTCTCGCCAACCGAGCCAGCCCGGTAAGCGGGATGGCTCACCTCCATATGAACAGGCCCTAAGACCAGGATATGATGTTGAAGGCCAAATATTAGCAAGTATGATGATCAAACTTCAGCATCAAAGATCCTCATTTAACACATTTCAGAATGAGATATCATTGGCCTAGAAATCTAGGAAATTCCATGTTGTCAAGATGTTACAACATCATGGCATACTAACAAACTAAGCTTCGACAAATTTAGAGCTTTGGAAATGGATCTGCCGTGCCCTAAGCAAAAAGCTAACAAATGTTTTAACCCTATCATTTAGTACACAAGGAATGGCCACAAAATTAAACCAACCAGACAAGAAAATCCTGCAAGAGTCTAGTTTAGGCCTACCATGTTTTATTACAATTTGTCTAAACATCCTAAAGTGAATAACCTGAGCGAAATGGCGTGATCTATAACTAAGACAAGAAAAAACATGCACACACAATTGTTTCATTTAATTTGTTTTGTTGGTGCATGTGTCGAGATATAAGATACAATAGGCTATTTATAATTATAGACCTATGTGATCTCATCTTTTATATTAAGTCATTCACCAAGAGCATGCAATCGTGTATCGTGGAATGATCACTTATTTAGAGGAATCCTCACCAATAGAATTAACTTTATCATGGTTTTAGTAATAGGCTTTAAATTGAAATAACAACAACACATATATAAAACAACGGAATTGACTCAACATGCTTGTAATTGATCTAAATTTAGCTTTGGGAGACGTAAAGCAGAGCTCAAACTATGACTTTTTTTGTTAATGTGGTTTTTGCAACCAGCCTTTTTCAAAAGCTTATTTTTCTCTGTAATACAACCTATAATGAACTGATTTTCACTCAATATGTGTATTTCGTGTTGTACTTAGTGTCACATAAATTTCATTAAAATCTTGCATTCAGAAAGTTTTCAGAATTTTTGTTACCATGGGGGTTACCTTTTTGGCACACCTGTTATTTACGACAAATGAGCCCAACTTGGGCATAAACAACTCATATTTTGATAGCAACGAAGACACTGCCAGTGTGAATTCAGCTGAATACTTACTTGAGGTCTCCTGAGGTTGCAATGATTTCACAATCACCAGTTTTTGGGCCAGGAGGATATGGTTCAACAGGCCTTGCATATGGATCTCGACCAACAAAACTTCGATCATCATAGTAGTCTCTTGGTGGTGGCCTATCACCCCTGTGAACAATATGGCAAAATTTTGATAACTGGGACTGGCTGACAATAGACTAAATAATTTGTATCTACAGGCATATATGTCCAAAAGTTCAAGACCACCTTTTAGTCTCCAACACTGATTGGGGCAATGAGATACAATGCTACTGTTCTGCCTATGGTATTCTCTTGGAGTTTTTTCAGGTCAATTTTCCAATCCCAAATTTCAATGTTGTTTTTTATAATTTTGTACCATTTTGCTATGACGTCACATGTTACTAACTAAAAAGTGGTCTCAAACTTTTGGCCACAACTGTATTTTACATGAACAATTGAAAATGACTGCACTGGCAGGATTCTAACTTGAATCAATGCAACACATGTCCAATGATCAATCCACTACACTACACTACAGTGTAATGACAAGACTGAAAGACCAATTCATATATTTTTGGAGAGGACAAAACTAAATCCATTCTTTTTGGACGAAAAAAATGCAAAAACCTAAAAAAGCTGGACATCAGGAGGGGCGATATAATGATTAAACAACATTCAACGGTCACATATCTGGGATGTGTTCTGGATGAAAGTCTCTCTGGTGAGTCAATGGCAACTAATATGCTTGGAAAGATAAATGGCAAGTTAAAATTTCTGTACAGGAAACAAAACTTCCTGGATAACTCCCTTTGCAGGTTGCTTCTAAATGCTCTTATTCAACCCCATTTTGATTACGCTTGCACCTCATGGTACCCAAATTTGAATAAGAGGCTGTCCAAAAAAATCCAATCGGCACAAAACAAATGCATTCATTTTTAACTGAATTTAAAAAACACAGCCCATATTGGGGCCACAGAATTCAAGGCTATAAATTGGCTCCCCACAAAGAACAGGATAGATCAATGTATCTGTGTTAACATAATGAATTTTTTCAAAGGAACTGCCCCAGCTTACAGTGCTGAGATATTTCGTCCAGTCAACCAGGGCTGAACAACGCAAAGGTCAAAGTTCAAATTGGAATTTCCATTTCGCAAAAGTAATACAGGACAAAAATGCCTATCTTATCTAGGGCCGAAAATATGGAATAGTCTTCCATCTGAATTTAAATCAACAAACAATATTAATACGCTCAAACATAAGATCAAAGAAAACTTTCTCCAAGATATACAGAAAGAGGAAGATGACATGTATGTCTTCTATTAAGACCCTTCATTATCTCTCCTGATCATGGTTTGGTTCGTTAGAAATGTATTTTGTTCTGTTTAGGCCTTATACAATGTAATATATAATTATTGTATCCTGCTTTTTATAAAATATCCCTTCCAGTTTGCACAACTCATAGAGAGTAAAGTAATTCCAAGCTTTCTTCTCGAAACTTATCAAAACATTTGATTTATCTCGCTTCGATAAACGGAGATGACGAATCACAAATATTTTCCCGCCAAAGCAATTTGATTTGAGGTCTCGGTTGGAGAGTCAGTATCCCTTTAGTTACGAGGCTTATTGGTGATGGGACACCTTTTGGGCCATATATTAGATGATAATTTCTCTATTTTAACTGTGAATTTAAAACTAACAGTTCTGTAGAGGGAAATTTATCATTTATAAATGCTCCGTGGCAGCCATTTACCAGATTTGTATCCGCCATTTACCAGAACAAACCGCTCTCCCCAGTCTCCGATTCTAATTGTCGAAATGGTCTATTGATTGGAGCTAAATTTGCATCGCTAGCCCTGATCTAATCTGTTACCTATTTTTGGGACACCAGTACATTATCTACAACATACCTTCCCAGGGGATCATCTCTTCTATACAGTTCATCATATCTTGACATAGGCGATCTGGATCTATATCTGCCTGGGGATCTAGAGCGACTTCTTCGTCTAACACGACCTCTTGGTTCATCTCCCTTGGCAAATGGAGGCTTTCCTTCTCTCCGTTCTTTATTTTGTGGTTTTCTTCTCTCACTGGCAATGTTGGCATCTATGAAACAATTGAATAGAGTAAGCAGGGGTAAAATGGGCAGCCTGGGGTAACATGGGTAGTGATAATGGTGGGTGATGATGCACTTTCTGTTCCAAAACATTTTGCAACTCATAACTTAACAAAGTTTCTTAACTTTGAATTTACCTCTCACCATTTCTAGTAGAGTTTCTTAATTATCTGGAAGAGTTATTTACAGTTTCTATAAGCGGTTTCTTAACCCTATCTGACCTGGGTGTTTTGAAACACTCAATGCCTGGGGGGCGGATTCCACCCCCCTCTTTATTTCAGTTGTTATATCAGATATGACCACCTATAACTTGGCACAAACGTTATTCATCATATAAACAATGATTCTTTGGAATTGTAATTCAATTAGCGCCGTTTTTGTTGTTGCTAGAGCATAATAATCATTATGATGCTGAATGACGTCATAAAAATGAAAGCATGTTAAAAGTTCATCAAACTTTAACTTTTCATACAGAAATGAAAAATATAGATCAAAATATATGTAAATCAAAGATTTGAGCTTAATTCGACCAATTAAAGAAGAATAAGAGAGATATAAAGTTAATTTTCACAGAATGCCAGATGACAACTTGGTAACCATGGAGACAGTGCTAAATATAGAATGTCAAAAATGTTACAATTTCATTGCTCTATGATACAAAGTTAAACTTACTAAATCTCAGCAGCCTTCTAGATATATCAAACATAGCGGAAACAAAAATGTACTAGGGGGGCGGAATCCGCAGGTCAGATAGGGTTAAGAAAATTGATTGTATTACATATCATGTAATACCACATACCAACACGTTTTCCAAATAAACTACTGCCATGTGTTGCCTCGACTGCTTTATCAGCATCCGCCTCAGAGCCATATTGCACAAAGCCATAATTCATATGAAGTGAGCACCCGAACACCTTGCCATATTGACTGAAATGTTCAACAAGTTCGTCTTGTCCAATTTTATCTGTATTCAAGTTACCGACAAATACCCTGCACCTTACGGACTTTTGATCAGTACTATTTGTATCTCTACTCGCTAGGGGTGGACCACGAATACCCCTCCTGCCACTGCTACTTGGAGATATGGACCGTGTTCTTGAACTCAATTCACTTCTAGCTGGGGATCTGCTCTTTTCTGAACCATTTTGAGATCTTGACGTGTCATCTCTTTCACCATTGACATCTTTATCTCTGCTACCAGGGTTTGGTGATCTTGAAGGACTTACATCTGCCATCTTCAAAAGGAAAAGATCTTTTTGCATATACTGGGTGACCCAGAAAAAAAGCGAATCGGCCAAAAAGAAGAATTCAAACATTGTTCAGTAGCAAAACAACTTGTACATTATCATTATTTTTTATCGATATTGGATATTGGTGAAAATAAAGATTTGAAATCAGGCTGATTAAAAACTCATCAAAAGAAAAGTCGTACAAGGGATCGACTTCATCAGGATGAGACAATAATAAGACACACTTTTCAGGACACACAGTTGATAACAGCATCACATGTTGAAGTGTTAATCCTGTATAAAGATTCCTATCATTATTATTATATGTCCGACTTTCCATAGAATGTCAATTAATTGAGTTTATTACTTAAGAATTTTGTTCATTTGCAATCTTCATGCATGTTCTTGCAAGAATATTAATTTCATTTTACAAGTAGCTTCGCTTGAGCATGGAACTACTCAGTTGGGAAACTGGAGAGCTGAATTATCCTCCAGTAGTTGCTTATCAATGATATTGATTGCCAATGATGCTCTCTAGACTTTCATTTAGGCCCGTTTAGGCTGCTCTTGAAAAACAGACGTTTTGTTCTTCTTGTTTTCCTTACAATTTGATTCAATATTTGAAATTTACAAAATTAAATAAACAGAGAAGTATCTAAGATCGCATTACAGATTTTTGTCTTACCATTTAAACCTCTGTTGACCACTTTAAACTTAAATTATTCCAATCTGTCCTTGCAGTGTGCGTGTCTTCGGTTCTTCTGGTGTGGTGAACTTTTCGATGACCTGTAGCTGTGAAGGTGTGCTCCTGCGCAAAGACATTTGGGAGCCAAAAAGGCCTGGTACCGAATACGTCACTTTACAGAAAAGAGACATGATACAGTTGAATCTTGATCATCCAGAGTTTCCTCTCTCATTAATACTGTTTTCAAAATATTATAGAAAATGTTATAAAATACACTACGAATATACAACACAACGAAATTGAAAGCTTAGATGACGCATTTTGTAGACTAAGTGCAGTCTCTTTAAAATCAAAGCCATTTAAACCAAGAACTGTCTCTACAAAACGATGTTTATGAACGAAATCAGCCATAACTATGTTAATACCATCACTGCCTCTCTTACATGTATGTAGCCAATTAACAAGGGTATTCGTAGCCTCTTCTGCAGTCCAGCTTTCGAGTGTAGCAGGGCTGATAAAACTAGCTGCAGCAACGTCTAACCAATGAGGCTGCATGATGCCTTGTGTGACATAAAATTTGCCATTGCTTGGTCGATATTTATATACATCATTCAAGAACCCTAGCCAGGCATTTGTTTCGTAAGTCTTTTTCTCGTTAAAAGGAGAATCAAGTTGTCTGTCATCCCAAGCATATTCGGGAAGTTTGTACGAGTCTTTGCTACTTTTTCCTCTGTAAAATATAATAACGTTTTTGCCATGTTTCCAGAGCTGTGAAAGTGTGACACTTGCTGTTCTGTTGTGACAAATTTTATCTTGGAAAGTTTCCTTGAGCATAACATCAAGTGTTTCAACTGCACTATTTGTAATGCTCCATTTCTTGCTCAGGTGATTAAAGTCGAGTAACAAAACTTCTTTTGGATGATGTTTATGAAAATTAGCCATTTGTAAAAGAATTTCTTGCAATAGGGCTCCAACTAAGCCGTGGAATGTGTATCTACGGGAAAGGGCAAAGGAATTAATCTCGACAAATATAATGAGTAAAAGTGGACTAATCAGTTTTATGGGAATCTGGAGTAAAAGGGCTATAACGCAAGCCCGGGGGGGCACACGACTTGTGGATGGACGGGTGTCTGCCGCCCGGTTTTCAGAAAGCTACCTACTTCTAACTGCCAAAATTTGCCTCTGTAACCACTTTTATGATGAATTTTGGCGGAAAACTACCCATTTTTATCAATTTTTTCCCGATTTCAGCCAAACCGACCAATGTTTAAGGAAAATCTGCCGAAGAACGACCCTTGGCTAGAGAAGTTTGGACCAAAAGCTCACCTTTATGGGCGGCACAAACCCGTACCCTCAACATGTTATGTACCCCCCTCCTACACGGGAGCGCAAGGGTAGACTTCACAACAATACTATGGATTGCTTTTGAATGACTGCAAAAAAAGTGATATGCAGTAACCAGCAAACAGGGTTTCTACGAGTACGACTAACTAGTGAAGATGCAAATATCCTTTAAGCATCAAGGTTTCCACCTATTATGCGGCATTAGAAATAGCATTTTGGTAGTCATACTTACAGCTTTTCGTCCTTGTCTTTGAACAATATTCTTAAATCAAAGTATCTGATACCAAGTTGCAATTGTTCTGTGATGTTGTATCTTTGTGTTACTGACCACTGGTATATTTTTCTTGCTATGAATTTCTCAAAGTCTGGTACACCTTTCGAAAGTTTGAGCAAAGAGCTTACCTGTGGATGATGAAAGAATAGTGTTCTTGGGAATTAAATTAGCACGGCAATTTTGAATTCTGTTATGAATTTTAACCAAAGCGATTTTCAACTTATGGTTGGTCTGCCAGGCTACCGGGTGTCTCAAAAAGTAAACACGTTTCAAAAATCGCGAAAGTTCGATGACCGGATCAATATTTAATTTCTCCCTTTGAAGATGAAGGACCAAATTGTCTTTCCATCTAATAATTATCTGTTTGATAGGATTAAACTGGCAGATATGTAGCCTGCGTGCAGCCTCAACACTCCTCAGCCAAAGTGTAGCCAAAGTCTACACTTTGGCTGAGGGGCTGAGGAGTGTTGAGGCTGCACGCAGGCTAGCAGATATGCTGTTCTGAGAGCTGCCAGGTTTTGAAGCATACTGAATGAGAAAAGGATTTCAGATTATTTTCTTTGNGGTCTGCCAGGCTACCGGGTGTCTCAAAAAGTAAACACGTTTCAAAAATCGCGAAAGTTCGATGACCGGATCAATATTTAATTTCTCCCTTTGAAGATGAAGGACCAAATTGTCTTTCCATCTAATAATTATCTGTTTGATAGGATTAAACTGGCAGATATGTAGCCTGCGTGCAGCCTCAACACTCCTCAGCCAAAGTGTAGCCAAAGTCTACACTTTGGCTGAGGGGCTGAGGAGTGTTGAGGCTGCACGCAGGCTAGCAGATATGCTGTTCTGAGAGCTGCCAGGTTTTGAAGCATACTGAATGAGAAAAGGATTTCAGATTATTTTCTTTGTTTATACAAAGCATTTTTCTTGGAAGGAACGAAGGCATGTGGTTAGACACTTCACTAGTGAAAAATATTTCTGTGAAGCAAAATTTCTGTCTCACCCTTACCTTCTTTGGTAAATGAGGAGCAAAGCCATTTCGTACATCTAGTGAATAACTTGCAGAATCGTGGGATCCTGGAATTGCAATATCTTTCAATGGAGCATTTATCAAATCTTTCGGTAGTTTTGCCATCCAATCAGGATGAAAGGTCACTCCTGCAAAAAAGTGACTTCATAATATAAGTTCGAAAAAGATAAATTGCTGTCTACGCCAAAATTTATTCAGCGGAGAAGTTATGCAGGGCCCTAATGATAACAGTATGGCAATACTGATAGGTTATCCTGTTAAAAATATTCGTATATTATTATTATTAAGAGTAAAAGTTTCCGACGAAAAGATATTTTCAGACTTTTACAAAGAGAGATTGGTAGGTTGTCAGAAAGGGTTTTTGGCAGGGCTGGACATCACGGGGAGGGGGGTGAGAGGCAGAGAGCACTATAGGCAAAAACGTTTTTCCTATATTCTCTCTTACATTCTCGACTTTACCTGCCATTGCCATTCATGTGAACAGATTATGGAGACCCCCTTAGGTTGCCAAAGGTGCCTTGATACTGCTATTAGCAAACATGGGAATTATAAGAAAGCGAATTTTTTTCATTTACAATGTATCGAGCCTTTTATAAAAATCTGGTACCCGGGCTTAATTATCACATTTGAACAAATCAAGTCTAATTAAGAAGAGGATAATTTACTGTACCTGTTGACCTTTCGACCAATAATAATAACCAGAAAACTATCCATTGCACTTCTATATATTTCATTGTCGGCCTCTGTTGTCGTTATTTATTTCTTGTGAAGAACACCATCACGGAATATAATATTTGTCATTTCTGCCAGATAGACTTTAAATGTCTCTTCTAGTTGCTGCTTGAAATGTTTCCTTGCACATTTCAGTTAAAGTCTGGACGTGGAAGGCTAATCTTGAGGACTGTTTGTTTCACGCTTCACTGAACACTCATTAATTATTCATGTGTTTGTTACGCACTGCAGGATATTAGAAAGGGAGGGGGGACACATGTTGGCTGCACTGCTCTTCGAAAGCCATCGATACCACCCCAAATTTGGCTAGTTTTTATCACGGACTTCTCTTAGAACAATGTAGAAAACCTCCAGAATTCAGGCCCGTCGCAACGAACTTGAAAATAGGACTTCAAAATCTCTTAGAAATAGATTTATTTTTAGTGGCTATGAAATAACTCTGATAGCTTCCTTGAGTCTTCATTTCGTTAAATCTTCGTTCGCATAAGCTTGATTTTTACAGCCTTTTTCAGTAAAAAAGGGAACAAACTCTAGCAAATTATTGGGGGGCTGAAGCCCCCCAGCTCTTCCGCTTACGACGGGCTTGGAATTAGATATTCTTAGCTTCCACTTTTGCGCCAGACCCTATCTGTCTAAATTTTGCAACACCTAATTCACATTTCATTAAAATCGAGACGAAATTGGGGGTGGCGAGCATCAACAGCAACTTGGAATAAAGTAAGTAATCTAAGCAAGAATCGTTGTGGCCGACAAAAGGGTCAATTTTATAGACTTGTCTTTCCAATCTTTCAGTAAAACAATTCATGAGTAAAACAGCTTTGCATGACATGAATTTCGGAACCCAAAGAGAAGACGTTTCATGATTTCAGATAAAAAGCTTAATCATCGAGCAGTTGAAAATTACGTTACAATTTACGAAATTTGAGAAAAACTAAGGCAATTGCAAAATCTATCAGATATACCGGGTGTCCCAAAAAAGTACTCCTGTTTGAAAAATCACCAACATTTTATTACAAGACCGATCTTCAAATTTCTTTTTTTGGTTAGTAGATGAAGGACCAAATGATTTTCCCATACATAGACTAGCTAATCTTATAATTAGTTTAGAAATTAGTTTTTAGAAATTAGAAGTTTAGCTCTTTTTGAGCAGCCAGGCTTTGAATCATACTGCAAAAGAGCACCGATGAATATCAAGATCAATTTCATTGTGTAAATTAAGCCTTGAATTTGGTCATAAATGACCGAAAGAAAGGCACACTATCATTGGGGACTTCAAGGATGATAATAAATCTGGAAATTTTGGCTCTTAGGCAAGATTGACTATGTTGCTTAAAAATATAGCTCAAAATGAGGTTTTTCCAAGTGTAATTTTTAAACCTTTAAGTATCGAAAACAAATGTTTTAGCGCCTTCAAATATTTTTGGGTCATTGAAAAAACAAATCAAAAAGAAAATTTTATCATATGTTTGATAATAGAGTTTTGGTGATTTTTTAAATAGGAGTACTTTTTTGAGACACCACTATTACAAAACAAATGTGCTAAGCTAAAGTTGAAAGTTAAAAAAATCTTAGCAAGTAATATGAAATCAAGAACAAAGAGAGATTCTGTAACAATATCATCTGTTGCTTTTGACTGAATTACTAACCAGACGATCTCCACGGCTGACTAGTAAGTAAGCGCATCTAAAAAAGCAGGTGCATCAGGAGTGTTGCAAGCCCTAAAAAAGTGGATGGACTATTTTGAAACGTATACCCAACATTCTTCATATCGTTTTTGCTTATGAATAATACTGTCTTGAGAAAACTGGGGTGGACATGTTCACCCTCTGGTAAAGCCCTTGGGCCGCATGCAATACATTGAAATCGGTGATTCAAAAGACACCACGCGAGTTTGTGAACAGATTGAAACTGATACCAAAAATAGACTTGCATGAAAATCTCAAAAATTGAGCTGCACGTTGCTCAGCTTCTATGCCATATATAAAAAATCGCGGAGGTAGATAATTCGATTAAGCAACTTAGTTGAAATAAAAGCTTGCATCTGTTCGTAAATCACCTTTTCACGAGTGCAATATGGCTAAAGTTAGTAACCAGATTCAGTATGTTTTATGCAGCTTGGATTGTCTGCTTTTGATCCTAACTCTAGTCAGGCGTGGTGATTGCTTTGTTTGTTCTCGGAAATCAACTTTATTCAGCAAAGACGATTAAAAGCAACAGAGACGTAATTGCCACGAAATTTGCATTGATAAAACTAGACAAAATATGCTTCTTGCCTCA
The DNA here is from genome assembly GCA_004194415.1 of Aurelia aurita. Classification (NCBI taxonomy): domain Eukaryota; kingdom Metazoa; phylum Cnidaria; class Scyphozoa; order Semaeostomeae; family Ulmaridae; genus Aurelia; species Aurelia aurita. The sequence goes on along the minus strand of REGM01000117.1, from coordinate 480,951 downwards.
CAAGACAAAAGTCTTGCTTCACAAATTCGGATGAATTGCTGCAAAATGGCTAGACGATCATTCAGTATTTTCTCAAGTTTATATATTTATATGGAAAAAAGGTAGACGAAGCAAACTTTAGTTACAGTAAAGTCCTGCCTTTATGAAACCACTTCTTAAGAAACTCACCCTGAATTTTTGCCAAAACGATAGAAACACAATAGGGTAATTAAGGGAGAACAATAGGCTTAGGTAAAAAATCTTAAAGGCAGGACTTTACTGTAAGGAATGCCTCTCTGAAACTTTTAGATGTTGATTGCGAAAAAAAATAAAAAATTTAACAGTTACTCTACTAAAAGTTTGAACATGGGCCTTCAGAAATGCGGTAGTTGTTGTTCCTATAGCAGTTTTTTCCTCCCTGTTTCCCTGTGCCCGGTTTTCCTTGTATCCCTGTGTCCTGCAAATTTGAGTCACAAAACAATAACCTTCACGGGCATAGGGACACAGGGAGGAAAAATCTGCTATAGTAATACAAAACTACCGCGTTTCTTAAAGCTCATTGTTTGAAATTATGTCATACCTAAATTAGCTACTCTTTGGTTTCAAACAATTAGCTACTTCTCCGACTTCTGTGACACTTTTACTTTGAATTTTTAAGCTATCCAGAAATTCTATGAGA
>REGM01000117.1:458712-477130 GCA_004194415.1 Aurelia aurita | reverse complement strand
AAACAGAAAGTAATTTTTGATAACACCAGCTCATGCGAAGAAAGCGTTACATGTGGTGTCCCACAAGGATCCATCCTGGGGCCCCTTCTTTTTGGGCTGATAATCAACGACATCCATATTCCGCTCACTGATGCTGGCATTATATTATATGCCGACGATACTGTTTTATATTGTGCACGAAAGAACTCAAATGAAATAGAGGACTTACTTAACAGTGAACTGCAAAAAGTTGCAGACTGGCTTGATGAAAATAACTTGTTCATTAACTTGAAGAAAGGTAAAACTGAATTTGTGCTATATGGATCACGCCAAAAGCTGTCCAAACAACCAAAAGTGGACATCAAAATCTACAATCAAACTATTCACGAGACAAAATCATACAAGTACCTGGGTGTAGATTTGGATAACCATCTGAACCTACATCAACATTTTGAAAATGTGTACAAAAAAGCGTCAGCCAGAGTAAAGCTTTTATCTCGTATTCGCGAAAAAGTCAGCCCTTATGTAGCAGAATCGATATATAAAACAATGATACGGCCACTACTGTTGTATTGCTACCCACTACAGCTTTCCTTACCCCAGGGAACTGTAAACAAGCTACAGTACATACAAGATAGAGCAGCCAGAATTGTCAACCCAAGAGCAAAAATAACGTCATGGGACAAAATTGAAAAAACACGAAACACAAGGGTGGCCATTGACGTGTTCAAATCATTACATAATCTTCTACCCGAGGACCTGAATGGTCGCTTCAAAAGGTGTCAGCATGGGATAAACACTAGAGGCAATGGCTCTTGTGTTGTCTTGCCAAAAATGCGCACTGAAACTGGGAAAAAGTCGTTTGCCTACCAGGGAGCCCGCATTTTCAACGGACTCGAAAAAACAACCCGCGATGAAATGTCCATCTTGCTGTTCAAAAAGAAACTAAAACTATCGAAGTCTTTGTAGATGTCCAAGAAAAACGTATTTGACTCTAATAAATTCTTATCCTTTAATTGTACATTAAACTATTTTCATTTTATTCTACTTTTACCTTAATTTTAACTTCAACCATTGTCAATAGGTAGGATTACAGGTCCTTGAATGATAACAGATAGTTTTACGTCTGAACAAGTCAACCTGTCAAAATATTAGTTATTATTATTATTATTTAAAGTGAATCAACGGAGCAAAGTGGAGGTCATCTATAAATAGGACAAAGAAAACTCCTATGTTACGCTATTGTTCCTCTGGCTAAACAATATCTAACCAGGTGTCAAAATCCTCAAAAACAATAGGCTAATAATAGAATACCCAGACCCCTCCTGCGTGGGGCTTTTATATCCGTTGATTCTCTTTAAAGAGAGGTTTGATTGTGATTGACTTGAAGCATTTTTTAAGACAAACAAGCTCTTGGACTTACATTCATGGCACGTGACTCAAAAATTATGATAAATTGCAAAATTCTATGTTATAAAAAGTTAAGAAATCCTACAAGAAACTTTTACTATCATGTATTTTTTTATAAGAAACCGATTACAACAAACTCAACTCTCAGATCACCAAAAAATTAAGAAACTCCATCACTGAGTACAGAAAAATGTAACTTAAGAAACTATTTATTTCAAGGAAGGAAATCCTTGGCATATTTTTACTTAATTTGCATTTGTTTCCTGTATCACATTACTCAAAGGGTACTTGAGTAATGTATAAACATTGGAAGGCTTTGTTTTGCAATGTTCACGAGGAGACCAGCAGTAAACATGATGTGAAGATTGTTATGAACCTTTAAGAAACTTGTGAAACTCTTGTGTACTCAAAATCTGATAATTTTAAGAAACTGTCAGTACTCACTCAACTGACTCTGTTTAGTGGGCCCAAAATCAAGAAACCCTACTACAAAGCAAGGAGCCAAGTTTCTTATAATAAAGTGAGTTTAAGGAAACCATATGATTATTAAATTCTTCATATAGCATTCTTTGCAAAACAATACACTGTCTGAAGACAATTTCTAGAGATTCATAAACTTTGCAGAAGAACCATACTGTGAAACCTTCCAACAAATTTCTGGATTTAAATCCTTCATGTCAATGTAAATTCAGAATAATATAGATTTTTTATTAATTTTTTAATTTTTTATTAATATGGTAAGAAATTCACCCTACTGTAGATTAGTTATACATAATTTTCAAGATTTTCCCTCAAATATTCCATAAAATATACAGCAAGAGGAAGATGACATATAAGTCTTCTACTAAGACCTTGCATCATCTCTCCCAATCTTGCTTTGGTCTTACAAACCACACTTTTTTTTCAAAAAACAAATCAACGTTTACATTTTCATTTTTCTTACATTTTCCGTTATACAGGCACCTATAAGAGGACCATTATGGGAATAAGGTCATCTTGACCTTTTAATGCTATCCCTGCCACTATAATTAGGGGTATCTTAATATTTTAACCTTATATATTTATTATTGTATTGTACCAATTTTTATATTTTAAAACTTGTAAATATTTTTTGTGGTAAATGATACATACATGCATACATAAATATTCAAAACATGCACTATTTGATTTGGTTCATTCAGAGTTGGCTCAACATATTTTGCATAATTTCAAGCACAGAACACCTGCTGCTGTATAGAAGTTTAGCAAAAAGTGAATCCAATGGAACTCTGAGTTGCATCTAAATGACTTTCAAGCAAAGCTCATAGAAAACAATCTCTTTTGCCTTTTTATTCAACTTCAAATTCAAGGAAATTTTGTAAAATTTAGACTTTTAGAATGAAATGGAGCTTCAATCTTCAGCCAACTTTTGAGTTTAGAGCAAAATATCATATCATATCATTCATAATGAAATCGAATTTTCAAACAAAATTGTAACTTAAATCAGGGCTGGAATTGTCAAACTTTTTACTAGTTTTAAGCAATATGACTTTGATTTTGAATAGCAGGTACTTAAGATTTTAAAATTGAAATTTGATTTTAAAAATGACCAAATGAAGGTTATCTACTGATCTTAAAACCTCCATCTTGGGCACTGGAGTCTGCCATTGTCACGGGCACTGAATTTTACTTCACTGCAATGCAGCATAGAAGTTTCGGCATTCCAACCTACTCCAACACGTGGCCAGCCTACTAAATCGAGGTGTGTGAAGGCCAGGGCCTAGCTAGGCGAAAAGTAGTTGAATTGCAACTTTATATCCTTCCATTTTATTTATTTCTAGTCGAAATTGTCCAATGAAAGAATCAAAATACAATCAGATGGCTGCAAAATCCTTACCTACCTTCCGCGTTTCACTTCCAGGAAAAAATCCAAATTCACAGGCGAGCACTTTTTCGGACTTTTTCGGATAATGCCACTGCCACAGTAAGCTCCTTCGCATCGGTTAGGATTAGGGTTGTTTCCTATTTTCACTGGGTATGTCACTCCTCCTTCCAATTCGGAAAAGATATGGGGTGCGAAGAAGATTTCGCTATTGGAAGGAGAAAGACATTTTGCAGGGCAGATCGCTCGTCTCCGAGGGTCCGCTCACTTATGTGTAATACTAGCAAATAAAGGGAATCAATAGTAAGGGAGCGGGCCCGGACGGAAAGTATGGAGTAGGACTACTAAAACCACGTGGGATGCAAACACAGGCAACAAATGTGATTATACCTCTCTGCGCGAACAAATAAGTATGAAGAAACACTTGAAACAAATTAGAGGNTATGGAGTAGGACTACTAAAACCACGTGGGATGCAAACACAGGCAACAAATGTGATTATACCTCTCTGCGCGAACAAATAAGTATGAAGAAACACTTGAAACAAATTAGAGGAGACGAGTGATCTGGCCCGCACTTGCGAGCCGAAACTGGGGAGGAGGGGGGGATCGCTTTGTGTCTTGCAGAACAGCTCGTTGCTTAGAAGGCTGAAAACTGGGCGTGCTCGGGTTTATATACTTGGTCCCATGGGGGAATAAGATGACTGATTGTTCCCAAGAGAGTTCTAGAATCCTCTTTCCTTTGAAATTCGGGGTGATCTCCCCAGTGAGAATAGTTTATGGTTTTCATAGACTTATACTATTACGGACCACGGAATCACGGACCATGGAGCTGCGGAACATGCGGAACAATTAAAGAAACCTTGCGGAGGAGAGTAGACTTTTACAACTATGGTTTGTTTTCATACGGTGAGGGTAGACTTATTACAATCGTCGTATTTTTGCTCTTTGATGGACTGATAATCGCTAAAAGAGGAGTGCCGTCATCTAAGTCAACAAACGAAGTGGGAACTGAGACTGAAGTAGTAAGTCTAGGGTGAGGGTTAGTTTGTAGGGCAAGAGCCCTGAAGCGTTGTTCTTGACGCATTCCAGATAACAATGAAGCGCGGCAATGCGACAAAGTTGGATTGATTCAACTTTGCCACACGCGCCACATCACACCACAAAATCGCCCCAAGTGTGAATTCAGCTTAAAGCAATACATCGAATCTTAATAATTCTTGACAAAAGCATTGAAAATGATTACTTTATAAAAGAATATTTAAGAGCATTTTTCAAGCATAAATCATAGTCAATGCATAAATAGTATGCTCAATAGAGGTGCACACATAATTTGCTATCTACACAGAAAAACATCTATTTTTGATACTTTTTTATAAAAGCATTGAAAACGTTTATTGTATGAAAGATTATTTAAGAGCATTTTCCAAGCACAAATAATATGTTCATTAGATGTGAGGAGCGACTCTTGTGGCGCAAAACAGAGTGGATATTGGCCTTTAGATTACAGTCCTCTCATATATGAAACTAATATGCTCGATCTTGTAGTAACAGTTTTTTTCTAACAAGTTTCTGACATTATTTTGTAATAATAAGACCATGTGATCAGTTGATTAAAGGGATTTATAGCGACGATTAGCCAGGCTGAAAATGTAAACAAATCATTCCGCCTTGAGATCTGGATGGCTAATTCACTCCAGATGCATGTTTTTTATTTTCAATTCAAAAACTTACAATAACGAATTACTTAAAACATTACGTATAAACTACTTTACAATATTACAGGGACGATACCACAGGGAGCAAAAGACAATGACAACCCCATGGCCATTACATAAAACATGCAACTGAAGTTACAAATAAATGATACAACTACGAAAAACTACACATAAACGATTAAATACTGATAAATACTGGAGCCTGTTTTACATTGGAGGTCAGGCCAGCATAGACAACAATGCTGAGCAACAGAAACCCCGGCCGAGAGAACAATAACCACAACAATCGCTGCCGCCACTGCTCCACCCCCCAGAGTCCCCATCGCTCAAGACATTGTGTGCNATAGACAACAATGCTGAGCAACAGAAACCCCGGCCGAGAGAACAATAACCACAACAATCGCTGCCGCCAACTGCTCCACCCCCCAGAGTCCCCATCGCTCAAGACATTGTGTGCCCATGCTGTGCCTAATGATGCACTATATTGTGAATTTGAATGGTTTAAATTATGTGTGGATGAATTTTCATTGACACTTTTTCGATGCATGTGAAAAGGGCTGAGCATCAATTAGTTGAATTGTACCATTGACTATGATTGTACACATATGCACGAGAATTGTAACACCTGCAGTTCAGCTTCTGAACTAGATGAATAAGGGTGTTTGATTGGTATCAATTCTAAAAAGGGTAGACTTGGTAGACATGGAAATTTGTGCTGGGCTGCACTATTCTGAAAACAGGCTTTTGGTAAGTTTGGAATGCCTTCTGAGCCTCCTGTTCCAAAAGACATAAGGATTGGCCGACTTCGGAGAGATTGGTGCATTCGCCGTGGTGAATCCGAAACCTACCGGTTTTAAGATTTTCAAGCCTGATTGGAGAATATTTTCAATCTCTGCAGAGTCTAATTTTCCAGAATTTGGTAGATTTAAAACGTCACGAACTACCAATCAAAGATACCCTAAGATTCTAGCCACAGATGTTTACTTTCCTCAGTTATCTCGTCTTTTCACGCCCCAACCAACCTGCCATTGTAATTAGAAGCAAAAGCTTAACCTGGAGTACCCTGGGTACCAGAGCCAAAAAAAGAAAATATACCGGGTGTCCCAAAAAAAGTATAAGCATTTGAACAGTTCCTGCGAAGGAGCCTCAATTCCGAAATTTTTTATTTTAGCGTGTTGATATAGATGAGATCTTAACTTGCAATCTGTGATCTTGCATGTTCAAGTCGGTGAGTATTAGCGGAGTAATTCACTTAAACACGCAAAATTTCTGAGGCAGCCTAAGACAATATTTCATTCATCGCAACCATGACCTGACATCTAATGTCAGACAGAATCTAGTAGAGTATCCATTAGTTTTTAATCGTTAGTAGTGTAGTTTATATGTAGCTTTTGGAAATTGTATATATTTAGTTGTATTTTAGGTTTATGTTCTTCATGTGAAGGCCTTGGGGTAGTCATGATCTATTGCTCCTCTTGGTATTGTTTTTGTAGTGTTGTATGGTAGCTATTCGTAGTTAGGTAATTCGTAATTGTCAATTTTTTTACATTGAATTTGTATAAAAAAAAGACAGATGACTATTGAATATTGCTACTATAATCTATGCTTGATTTGAAAATTGTATTTGAGGCAGATCAACCATTAAACTTTGTATTCTTAAAATTTTGTTGATTAATTGAAGTATTATATTAGTTAGAAAAAATGACAAGAAAAGATGAAGTTACACTTTAATAGTTCACAGAGTAACTTTATTGTTACCCTGGGTACCCCTGGGTACCCCTGGGTACCAGACTCTTTTTTTTCTTTTGAGAGTCTGGTACCCAGGGTACTTTATTGTAGGAATGAAGGAACTTTCTCAAGTAGTGTGTTTTACCACAAACGGAACTTCTCACCGAAGTTTTTCGTTTCAGTTCTGATTATTCAGTCTTGAAAACGAAATATTCAAGCTTTTGAATTCTTAGTGACAATATGGTTCATTTTAATAGCTCAACAAACTTCCAAAAAATAATATATTGTTGAGCTGCCCCCAACACTCTTTCAATTTACGCATAGATAGTATAGTAGCATAATTCAATAACCATCTGTCTTAGGCTGCCTCGGATATTTTGCCTGTTTAAGTGAATTACTCTACAAATACAAATCCGATTTGGTCATGTGGGGTCGCAAATTGCAAGTTAAGATCTCATCTATATCATAAAGGTTGAATAACAATTTTCGAAAATAAGGCTCCTCCACAGGAACTGTTCAAAAGCTTATACCTTTTTTGAGACACCCGGTAAAAAGAAAAAAATTGAGGCTCTGGTACCCAGGGTAAACCTGGAGTAAATGATGGAGCAGCAGATCAAGCATTGGTGAAACAATGACTGTGTTCTTCAGAAAGACATGCCAGCTTGCTATATGACTAACACTTGATACAAATTGAAACGATTGTTAAGCCAGAACCAAGAAGTTCCAGCAAGAACGAAAGATCCAGGTTTCCGAAAAGACAGAGCGATTGGTCTTTCAGAAGAATAGACTTCACACCTTTTAAGAGTGCACTGGATCAAATCAATAAACAGTGAAAGTAAAACATCGTCGTTATCTGCGTAAAAGTGCTCAACTTATCTCCGTCGATTGCCTCCAATCAGACATGTATCCTTATTTCCTAGAAGTTCCAAAAATCCTCACAAAAACACAGCCTATCCTCACAATCAAATTTACGGTCGCTTTGATTGAAAACCACAGAAAGGCCAGCTCTAAAATACTTACTTTTCCTGGCAATTTATTTATCCCTTGTCGGCTTTTGTGCCTAGGCAATATTTAGTGGTTCGTTTAACCATTGTCTATGGTTTAACCTAGCCAACTCGATACCACCGCTTCTTTGCTGGACAACAGCGCATCTAATGATTCTGTGCGAGCTGTGGGACGTTTTTTATTATTCAAAATTAAGAAAGATTAATAATTTCAGACCAGAAAACGTTAATTATTTATATGAATAGGAGAACAAGTCTCGTTTTGTCGTATCAAAGCATGTTTGTGAAGGATTTCACATCAAATATTCATGCAGCGATACTTATAACAGTCTGATATAAAATAACAAATTGCAACTGACAGTTTTTAATTTTTGGAAAATGGAGTTGATGGGAAGCGAGCAACTAGAGCGAGAGGCAAATGTCAACATAGACGATGCCTCGAAATTTTCATCCAAGGAAACAAGGCAAGTTTACCTTTGCTTGTTGTTCGAAAAGGCCGAGCAATTTTTGATAAATCAAGATTCGTTAATTTTGAACACAGTAATCAAATATTTAAGGCATTTATTGTGTGAATGGAAATAATCTCTCAGCAGGGCTGAATTATCTTGTTATACATGCGCGAATTTTCATCGGAGAAAATGACGCTTGATTAATGCTGGTGTTATCTTCGAAGCATTTTTATCCGACCTTAGATTGTCTGAAGTTTATAAATCTTTCCATCCGGCGTTATTTATTATTTGATATGCAAAACCGCTTCCAAAGAGCAAGAGCGGATTTTGTGAAACAAACCTGATATAAAGGATCTGATCAAGACAAAGCGATCTACCAGCCTCAACAATAGATTCCACACCTTCTGCGCAACTAAGTAATACTAATGTTTTACTCTCACTGTTTAATTTTATTTGATCGATTGCACTTGGGGTGTGAGATCTATTCGTCAGAAAAGCAAATCGCTTTGTCTTTTTGGAAATCTGAATCTTTTGCTTCACAAAATATTTTCCCAGTACTTTCTATATTTTCAATATTTTCTTAATTTTTGTAATATTAAATTACAAAAAATACAATATTATAGTTTTGTAATATTGTACCTTCAATATTTTCTTAATTTGTTGGCGATCTGAGAGTTAAGTTTCTTATGGGCGGTTTCTTATAAAAAGAATACGTGTATACGAATATGTCGCAACTACAAACTTCATTTTCAAATTGGATTTGTGACTTCAAACAGATACAGAACCTTTGGTGATACTCGGTTAAGAAGTAAAGTAGACAGAAAAATAATCTTTTGCGTTTTTCTAGTCGCTGCATGCGTAAAATTCCCCCCTAGTTGTACTTGAAGTAAATCGAGTTTGTATCATAGGAAGCCTGAAATGTAACTCAACTTCACAATACAACATGTTACGCCATGATCTCTTTGATGACCAGCTCTCAGATATTGACGGATTCAATATTGCTAATATTAATCAGAAAGAACTATGTCATCTACTTTTGCAACAAAAGTTTTGTTTGGTGATATAAATGTGAGCTCAGTTGCAAACAGAATCATACTAGCAGGAACGATTTTCTTCATTAAAGCCTCGGCAAGGTTCAATTAATGTTGAAATATAAACAGCAGCACCCCCTCCTTAATTCTTTGTATTTACATATTCGTTTTACAGGCCCGTCGGAAGCGGGGGGGGCTGGGGGGGCTCCCCCAATAATTTGCCAAAGTTTGTTCATTTTCAGTGAAAAAGGCTGTTAAAAAGTCAAGCTTATGGAAATGAAGGTTTAAACGTATTTATACTAGAGGAAGTTATCAGAGTTATCAAGCTATCACGTTTCTATTTCATAAAATTAAAAAACAGTCTATATCTAAGTGATTTTGAGGTCCTTTTTTCAAAATTTCCCGGGAAAGCCTTCCGTTAGTCACGATCCTTTGCTCCTTTAGATGGCAAATTCTTCATAATAGAGGCGTTTTCCAACGATCTAAAGGGCGTGGTCATACAAAATTTTCCCGGGGGCAAGCCCCCGCACCCCCATTTTTACTCGCCCCATTCGCATCTGGTTTGAGCCCCCCCAATATGAATTTCGTTCCAACGGGCCTGGTTTTATGGCGTAACCTTTAGTTAGAATGGAAACGGCATTCATGATGAGGACTCAGTGACTTCGTGTTCTTCCTCGCCATGAATGTAACAGTATAATGTGATTAGTAATGTAATGTAAGTTAACGTAACAGTATAATTAGTTTGTAGTTTATTTACAATTTTTGTTTTTAATTAATATACAAAAAAAAATTCTCATTCATCGTATTAAGAATTTTTGGTTGACAATCCATATGTAACAACAGGGACAGGGTAATGCCCTCACATCTCCTCTCACTGTCCAATTATCTTTACATATGTTCCTAAATTGCCCCTAAATCGTATCCTGTAAGTATTTAGCCTAAGGATAACAAATACAATAACAAGAGGTATCCGATACAATAAAGCGACTTCCATTCCTAAACAATACACATGAATATGAGTCCACTTAATTTAATCAAAACAAACAGAGAGAGCAAACCTTTTTGGTCAGCCGCGCTGAAGGTGTGAAATCTGTTGTTTGGAAACGATACAGGCGCGGTTTCACTAAAATAGTTTCGAGCGAAAAGCGAACAAATTTCGAGCGAATTCATACCGGAGCATGCCCACACATTAGACGAAGGATTTCTCTAGTGAAAAATCCCGTTCTCTGAAAGTCGAATTATCTTGAATTCTTTATTTTTAGGGTGTGTTTGATTGGTACCAATTCTGAAAACGGTAGACTTGGTAGACTCAGAATTCGCGTTTGATTGACTCCGAAATTCTGAAAACGGTAAGTTTGGTAGGTTTGGAAGGCCTTCTGAACCTTCTGCTCCAAAAGTCAGAAGGTTTGGCAGACTTTGGAGAGATTCTCATTTTCATTAGCAAAACCCTGGTATGGTGGTGAATCCGAACCTGCTGTTTTGAAGATTTTTGTGTTTGATTTGGAAATATATTTCCGTCTCTGCCAAGTCTACTGTTTTCAGAATTTGGTAGGTTTGGAATTACCAATCAAACACACCCTTAGTTCGCACAGAATTTTTTTGCTCAAAATTTTTTAAGTGAAAATGCACCTTTAGCGTTTGCTATATCAGAGACCTGATCTTTTGTTTTACCCCTTGTTGTGAAAATGTCAAACAAGGCGAGCAAGAAAGCTTTCTGTAGGCCAAAGAATTTGACCTTAGTTTGTCAACAAAAAAGCATGTTAAATTTTAGCTCACAGTTAGATAAATGGTATTGAAACTAGCAATTTTATATAAAGATTTGTAAATAATTGATGTTAATGAGTGCTAAATAGTTTTTACGAACTAAATAATTCATGAAAGATGCAAAACCAATTCATAAAAGGGCCATTTGATGGTAAAATAACTACTGATAAAGCAATAAGTATTAACAAAAACTGTATAAAAGCGTTGTGGTTTGAGAAAAGCAAATTTTTATGAGCGCTGCAAGAAAGCTGTGAATATATATGTACATACTAAGCGTTCAAGTGTTTATAACTGCGTTTGAAGATGTGGTTGTGGATGTGGATATTCCGAGCGTAAGGTCGCTACAAAAATTTACTGCCTACCCATCAGATCAAACTTATATTATGCAACTTGGGTTATTTAGATTTGCGGCTTGGCTAATCGACGCTTATTTGTTTCTCACAAAACCATTCTGCCCAGCCAGATAAATCAAAAGAAATAGGTACTATTTTTTCAAGATCTGCCCAGAGATTTTGATAGATTTACTACAAGAGACCTGTGTTTACTATACAACAACAACAACAACCATCCATCCCGCTCAACAAGGACTCATGCACCAACTGTTCAAATATCAGGGCACGAATTTTAGTCCTTAGAAAAGACTTGCTAAAAATGAGAAGCAAAACGAAATATCTGTCAACTCTTAACAGTGAAAAGAACAAGGCACAATGAACAAGGTACATTAATCATAAATGCATCATTAAGGATTCGTTATTAATCTTGTTTGATCTTGAGACAAAAAACTCTCTGAAAATCTTTCAACTTTAAATTAGATTTATCTTTGATTGTATTGATGATACCCTCTTACTCTTACTCCATTCTGTTTGAAGATCCAACATGATGATTGATGATTGACGACTGACGATTGACGATTGATGATTGATGATTGATGATACCCTCTTACTCCATGCTGTTTGAAGATGAAAAAGCAAAATTGCATTCGAATGCAAAGTTTTTTTCATCAAAACGGCTCTGAGACTGTTTAACAAAATGCAGGAGAATAACCTCGAGCTTGTTTACAGCTTTTATCCAATTATATCATCGAGAATTATCGCCGCCTCAAAAAGTTGTGGCAGTTTGTCCAGGTTTTTGAACAGTAAGGCTATGACTCGTAGTTTGAGCGAATAGTTAAATTCAATTCAATAAATTTTGGAGCGAAAAAACAACGAATCAGGTTATAAGTTTAGGGTTTTTGCGTTTTGCGACATTGCTTTCTATCTATTGGCGAGGCGTTTGAGATCATATACAGCTAATTGATTGATTTATTGATTGATTGATTGTCAAAATGCCGAAGAACAAAACACGAGAAGAGAGTTTAGAACTATTATGAACATGTTGGGTTTGCTTTGATTGCATGATTCCAAATTCATATTCTATGTTCAGAAATGGCTAAAAATTAAATAATTCCCATTCGATATTGCCCTCACTTAGCTAATTCTATTCAAAGTTTGGTTTGTGCTATTCTGGAAAATTTATTCCAGAATAAACCAAAAACCAATTTGCTAAGACAGCTTTGCAGATAGTAGAAAATCAAATCTTACTTGATTGTATTCAAATCTGTAGATGACGTTAAGGATTTCAACCCACGGACTTGTATGAATTAACTTTACCTGGAATTAATCCACTCTTTTCTAGACTTGCTCCAAGTCTATTCTGTGGTCTATCAGCGCTCAATAAAACATTATAACTTCTGCGACGCTGCGAAGGAGAAACGAGAAACGAAGCTCGTTTCTCGATTCTCCTTCGCAGCGTCCTCGTCACGATTTACGCCCCCGCAGAAGTTATAATGTTTTATTGAGCGCTGATAGACCACAGAATAGACTTGGAGCAAGTCTACTCTTTTCCCTCTTTTCGAAGGCTCAAAACTTTCGAACTAGGTTGTTTTTATATGTAACATTACGTTTGAAATAAAGTTCCTAGAATTTTACTGGATGTATCTCACTATAGTTTATAAGCATTAAAAAAAAATGCAGTTTCTCTTTGGCTTGCAAAAATTTCTGTTCAAAGAAGACTAAGCAGGGATAACTGAGAATAGATTAAAAATCGCTCTAACCTTCTGTGAAACTTCTGCTTTATTAAATCTTTTGTATCATCAATAATCGTAGAATAGTCCTATTGATCAATAGATTTTTAAATTCTTAATCTTACACTTTTAGGCCAAACGAAGACAAGAAACCTAAGACACCAAACGGATGGATGTCAGACACATTGTCTGTACTCGGCACAAAATGGCAGGACGGAGAAGGAAATAGGCCGTCTTCTCGTCAGAAAGATAGCCCTTCGCCTCCAAAGCTTGATATGGAGCAAGCTGGATTATATGGTAGACCAAGAGCAAATACATTTGCTGCACAGACAAACAAATCACCAAAAATGTCACAGAAATCCCATGATGCAGCAAAACATCAACAACATAGTCGAAAAAGAATCAAATCCGACTCTAATTTAAAGGAATATAATGAACTTTTGAACGTCACAAAGTATGACATAAAGAAGAGTGCAAGGCTTCTCCAGGAGTCACTAAACTTAAAAGAACATAATTTCTTAGAAATAGATCACCTTGCAGCTTTACCGAAGAAGAAGACAGCATCAATAACATCAATAGCAGACATGTCAAAGATTATCACAAAGTACGACGAAGCGGAACGAAGGTATATTGGAACCAGGATCGAACTTGTGAAGAATGTGCGAAGAAGATCCGCAGCTAGCAGCTCGGTTTGGAGTTCAATGCCAAAACATCATTTAGGCCAACATGATAAAAAGATTAGGCGATCAAAAGTGAACAATAATGTCGACACAAACAATCTGGTTTTGAAACTGCATGATAACGTGTCTATAACGAGTGTGCCATTAAAGTGTAAGTCAACCGAGTCTCTTAGCCCGAGAAGCAGCAAGGACCAGTTTGTAGAAGAGTCTCTTAGTGATAGCGAATTGAAAAAACGGGATGTTGTTGCAAACACAAAAAGTGAGAGAGTACGAAAGTTTTTATCAGAAGCGTTAGAAGCAAATGGGGATATTCTAGGCCTTGGAGTTCCATTCCGATCACTGAATATACAAGGAAGTCCTTTGACGTCAGAGAACGTTCAACAAAATCGTTGGCAATCATCAAAGAATGAAGGACACTTTGATGAACACAAAGGGAAGTTTAGCAAGAGCCCTCAAGAAGTCACGAGGAAGGCTGCGTCTTGTGTCGAGACGAATTCGTCGAATTTAGCAACAATTGGAAACAATGGCCAGCAAAAATGTTATCAACCTACCCTCAAGGCTGAGTCACAAAAAGTTCATATAAAATGCATACATTTCAAGAAGGAAGACTACAAACCACAAGCGATGCCACCAACAAGTATCAAAGAGCAACGAAGAAGTAACACTCCGTGTTGCCAATTAAAGCATTACAGACGTCTAAAAGAGTTACATGTCCCGCAAGCACCACCGACAACACCAATTAATAAAAGTGAGACTGGCCAAGTAGGAATAAAATGCAACAAAACTAATCATGATTATTCAAGTTTCTTGGGAGATAGATGTCGGACTTGTAAACATCGAACAAGTTATATATAATTTTAACATTCAACACGTTTACTTTCAAACAGCTAGTGAAAATAATTTTGCGATAAACGCAAAAATAAGAATTTTTGTGTCGGTTCTATTCTTTTTGTTTGCTTCCGCAAAACGTTCATAACAAAGCTCTACTATTAATGGCAAGCCCTTATTATAGCATCATGGTTGTGGCCAAACAGAAGTATTTCACCAATAACAATAATTGTGGCCTCACCCTCGAAACGGCACAAAAATTACTTTTAATTGAACGTGTAAATATAATGAGATATTTGTATATCGAAACAAGAATCCTTGTGGTGCAAATTAAAATGAATTCTTTCACTTCTGATAAGATTAAAATCTTTTGGTAACCATACCTTTTAGCTTGCAGGTAGCAGCTTGGTTTATTTACATTTGCGGCTTGGCTAATCGACCATTTACAGCGGCTGCTCCTCTCCTGTTTATGTTTTACCGCTGCGCAGTAGCGCAGTAGCGCGGTAATAGATAAAGACGTCCAAAGTGAGGAATGAGCAAGGGTTCTGTTTTGTTATATTGGTTATATTTTACTGTTTTGAAGCAAGCTCTGCCAAACAGAAGAATTCGTTGATACAGGTAACTTATCCAAAATATTTAAACACTTTACTAGTTAGATTTAGTGGTTCTAGGGACATAAAAGAAGGCTGCAAATGACAACTGCATCACTAGGCCTAGACCCGTTTAGGCCAAGCCAAGACAGTGACGACTGTTTACTTTTATTAGGCCAATTTTTTTGGAGGAAATTTTCGAGCTGCTTCTTTCTAGGCCCTGAAACTTTTACTGGTCTGCTGTAATTAGAAGCTTTTACACTCATCAGATCTTGGAAACTATTTACTGTGAGCTTTCTCATGTCTGAAATTTTTAAGGACCTTTTCTGTCCAGAGAATACAATTGCAAATGGTTGGAAACTTGCGTTCAGTTTGCTTTGCTATCAACAAAGATATAGGAAATGGGTTTTTGCAATCCACTTATTGGATGTATCGTCAGTGCCATCGAACACCATCATTATGCTGTTGTGGAGAGGAAAAATATGTATAAAAATTTAAGCGAACCATTCTCTGAATTTTCCCAAGTGCCGAATTTTCCCATGTTTCGTTTTGTACTATATGAATGTATATTTGATCATTGATTTTTGTCTTTTCCCAGCAAATAAACAGTTGTTGATGATTTGGTGAAGGAAAAGTGAATAACCCAACCTTGCAATTATGGATTTGAAGAGGGATGAACCAGAGAAAACCTGTTTGAATCCATTTTGCTCATCAGTTCATCTTTCATTTCTCCAGAAGATAAAGGTACATAAGGGACCTTCAACTTCAATTTTCATATTTTTAGCAACATTGGGCCGTTAAGGGGGGAGGGGTTTTACCCTAGGCTGTTAACAAAATTAAAAATCATTTGGCAATCTCTCTTAGTGATCTTTTACAAAATTCTTGAATAAATGGCCCTACAAACATTGAAAATGCAGAGTAAACCGGCATTATTTACATCTATTTTGCATTCAAGAGTCTTCAGTTATGTTGAACTTTGCTAGACCACGAGAGCTTCCCCTCAGAAACTGTGATAAATTAGGCCATTTACTGGTGCATGTTTCTATCAAGATTTTGGCAGAAGACCATTAAGGGGGAGGGGGTGCCGAGTCTTGATTTTGATGGCCCAATGCCGTTAAAAAATACAAAAATCGAAAGTCGAGGCCCCTAATCTGCTGTTATCAGAAAAAGAACTGTCTTGGTCAATCAATGATAGCTAACTTTCAGTTTGTCTGTTTGTTATTATCTGTCATTTCATACTGTGATGTGTATCAGATAAAAACTTCTCACATTTCATTATTGCCTCAGTTTTCAAATGATTTCCAGAAAATATTTCCAAATATTTTCCATTGATTCAGAAACTGAAAATGGTGTTAGTTTTATTCAAAACTTTGGTTAAATTCTTTTCAGAAAAATAGACTCCAATTTTGAAAATAACCAAGGTACCAAAAATACAAAGGATAGAATTACTGCAAAAGCACTGAAAGGTCTTTCCAAGCCATTCAATCCGAGGAAAGATGTAATAAGTACACACTTCTTTTTAAAGACCAGGACACCTATGCTCAGGACAGAAGTGATAAATTCGATTAATTTTTTCGTAGGTTGGAATACTGGCAGTAACGTTAATGCCAATAAGGATGATTGCAATGTTTTTAGTTCTTTCTTTTGGCGCCATTGTTGGTTCTCTTACAAATTTTGGTGTGAAACAAGTTGCGGAGTCAGAACCTTATACAGGTTACAGAAGGTAAATGTTTAATATTAAAGTAAATTTGCTTGAAAGATGAAGGATAAGGATGCACAGAAGAACTCAAGACAAATAGCCACGTTTTGATAGAAATTATTGTAAGACCATTTTGCTTAAAGGCATCTGAAATCCTGTAAACAGTACCATACCAAGGAGAAATTTCTGGAGACCCATATTGTTCTCAAAACAATAGGATCAATAGGCTTTGTGTTAATTTTGCTCAAGAGAACAATTAAGTTGGAGACTTTTAGGTGGCCAAGGCACCTTCATAACAATAGCTGGTACTGGCATGGTAATCCCAGATAGGGACAAGTGGAAATGCGATAGTGCATGTATTCTTAAAATGAAATACAACGTAAACCTGTAGAATTGAAGCCATTACATTTTGTCTTTTGTTGTTGTTTAAATTCCAAAACAAAAATTGTTACAACGTATCATCCATAGTGTGATTTAAGGCTGTAAATGAGGCTAATTTTTTGCTCTTGCAGTATTACGTTCCACTTTTAGAATATGTGCAGAATATGTGCCAATTTTTTACTCCAATGTCTACTATTTTCAGCAGACCTCCAAGTCTTCATTCTTCCTCCTACGAGTGAAATTGCATGAAATACAGCTATTTTATTTTACTTATTGCAGAAGATTTTTGTGAGCTAAATTTCATCACTTCAAGATTCCAAAGCTTTAGGTTTTTTACAGCTCTTAACTCATTCACAGGTTTGGCCAGATGGTGATGTCTTGTATAGCACGTGCTTTGTCATTTACGGTTGGATTCCACTGGATTAGAACAAAAGGGGAATTGGCAAGCCCAGAGGAGGCTCCAGTTGTTGTAATTGCCCCACATTTTAGCTTTGTTGATGGTTCTGTCGCTGCTGGCATGGGGAGAATGACATTCATGTCACGAAAGGAAAATGATGATGTACCATTCATTGGACGTATGTACACTCTTATCCCACTCTTATCATAGATTTTCAAAGCTCTGTCTTCGTTTGCTCTTATTCTCTATCTAAGTTTGGTCACACTGGAGAAAAAACATGTTAAAATGTATTCAAAATGCGATGGAAAAATGCATCAAAGTTATGTTTGCCTCAACTTTGAGGCTTTGACGGTGCCCTCGACGTCATTTGGATGGAATCAAAAGTATGATTAATTAAAAGTGCATTGAAAACAAGTTTTGAAAACCCGGTATCCCAATCCTAATGCGTTTTTGCTCTGTGAGAACCAGTATAGGTTCCAAATCTTTAAATTGGCATAAAAAGGTTGATGTAAAATTCTGTGACCTATTTTTTTGAACTAAATGGCTTCAAAGAAACTTTAGCAACTTTGCTATGATTCTACCATTGGAATTTTTAGAGATCTTGAATATTTTCGAAATTACAGCTTATTTTATATTTCAACTCATTTGAGGATGTGATGTCATCAAATTTTTAAATCATAAGCCATAAGAATGAAAGGCTTTTGCTTGATACCATATTGTAGACATTCATAAACTATGTTTTTCTTGAAAATTATTCGATGTTTCCTCAAAAAGTTTAGAATTTACGATAGTTTTAAGTTTTTTTCAAAATTTTTCTTGAATTTAAAAAAAAAAACGAA
>REGM01000117.1:424237-458450 GCA_004194415.1 Aurelia aurita | reverse complement strand
AAGGGAGCGTTGCCACTAGTTGGTGTATTTCCCGAAGGTTTGCTCCTTGTTCTTCTATTCTACCGAGTGCACACAAAAAACTACCCACACTTGACAGGCCACGAAAAATCACACACTTAGCCGATTTTGAAGACTGATGATTTATTCTCAAGCTGAAATCCAAAATCATTCCCGGCAATTTTTTTTGGGATTTTTCTACCGCCTACTTCTCACGTTATAAGCTACTTCATGAAAATTGTTAGTCTGGGAACAGCCTAGACTCAATACATGTCGTAGTTTCGCTCTTTGACTGAACTAATGACGCTACAACTACGACTCATTTCCCTCACTGTAGCAACAACAACAACAACAGCAATTCAATTCAATGAGCGTAAGTTGAGGGTCTTATGCAGTGAGACTAGGAACAGCCAACATTGATGAGAAAATAACGATCAAATTTTCGAAAGGCTGGGCTAGATAAGACAATAGGGAAGCTCTTGGAAACGAATTGGGAATTAAGAAGTGGATTGGTTATCAGCAGTTGCACGAGCAGTCGCTCGATCCTTCCGCAATCTTTTAGTGTTGCTATTAATTAAAAAAGCCTTCGCTTTTAATGATTTCAAGTCTTCGTGTTGATAAAAAGTATTTGTTTCCTCTTTCTCATTTCAATTTCCCTATCCACGAAATTTGATCAATGTTATTTGGTCGATTAGGCCGTTTTCAAGCCAATGATGTTCAAGGATTCGTTTATTACTCTGGAAGTAGGAGTAGGCTGCCAAAATAATCAACAAAGAATCGTTAAGTATCATTTGAGATTTCAACTAAAGATTAAATCATATCAATCCTCAAAGTCGGCTGTGTGTATGATTTATCGTGGCCTGACAAAGGGGGATGGTTTTTTGGTGCACCTGGTATCTTCTGTAGCATGGGAATCAAATCTTTAAAAAACATTGCACGATTTGTTGATGCATCTTTCGTTTGATTTAATGACTTGAAAAGAACTTCAGGCACTTTGCTGTAACTGTTCATTGGCAATCTTTGATATCTTGATTATTTCGGAATTATTGCATTTTCCTTTCATTGGAAGAATTCACGAGAAACTTTGGAACAAATTAAAATCGTTGTAAATCCTAAATCAATAGAGCAAAAACGGTAAAATCTTTAAGAAAACCATTAGTTTATGAAGGTCTATAATATGGCTGTAAGCAGAAATCCTTAGCTTTTCTGGTTCATGATTTAGCAATTTGATGACGTCACAACCAGAAAACTGTTTGCAACACAGAAGACGCAGTAATTCTGAAAATAATCAAGATATCAAAGATTTCCAATGACTATTTACAGCAAAGTGCCTGAAGTTCCTTTCAAGCCATTAAATGAAACGAAAGATGCATTAAGGAATCATACAATGTTTTTTAAAGATTTGATGCCTATGCTATCTTCTGTTACCACCTTTTCCTATTGTTGCGGACTTTCAAGATTTAAAATTTATCTAAAAGCTATCATTTTATTTTAACTCTTTCTTTTTAATTGGTAGCGGTGTTGGTGTTCATATTCGCTGTTATTTTGTATCGTTTGTATCATGTTTAATCTCTTGTGTTTACCTTATATGCTTTTCTTCTTCTAAATTTAAGAAGAATTTGTTGTCTTTTCAAGGGACGTGCACAAATGGAAAGTGTCTTATTACTTTCAAGCCAGGTAAGTCGACCACAAACGCTTAATTTCTTGTAGATTTCACGTTCATTGCAACTATATCATTTACAGGTCATATCTCAGTTGAGTCAATATGAAAGAGAATTGCTTAATTCTTATCAACAGATACACATGAATGACAGATATTTATTTATTGAAATAAACAGCCTTTCAAACAACATTCTAATACAACTTTTATTGTATGGTGACAAAGATCTTTCTAAGGACGTTAATAAACATATACTCGAACTAACTCTAAATTTCATCCACAAAACTGGTCGGTTTGACTAATAAGATAATTGTAAACTTTTGTTTCACGCCACACAAAACCCCTTGTTTCCCAATCTAGGTCCAAGATATTTATTGAAAATTCGCCACTTTCTAAAAGAAACCATGGACACGCCTGCCAGATACAAATTTATGGTATATGTACCCATCGGGCACAGAGTGGACAAAATAGGGCATGCACTTTGCAACTTTGCAACCGTTTCCAAAACCTAACGTAAACAAGTGAATTATGTGCACTTTGATACGAATTGAATTAGGCACAGAACCTGCCAAGCAAGATCACTCATAACCTCTAACTGGCATGACCGAATTTGGTAAAACGAGTTTCTCATTTTAGGTCGCTTTTCCATTATAACGCAATTTATGATTCGTTTTAAAATTGAGAAATTATATAAATCCATCTTTTGGATTCAATTCTATCCTCACTTTCAGGAGCCTTTTATGCTGGCGTTCCAGTTCAACCAGTGTTATTCAAATACAAGAACAAATTGGTATGTATGTAGTGATACAGTTTAATCAATTGTCAAATCCACTGCCCATTTTAGTTTGGCCATGTCTTTTATCAAAAACAGTATTTTCATAAAAAAAATGAACAGCAAGTTTTGGCCACAACAGTTTGAATATCTCATGATAAAGATCGAGTTTTTGAGCTTACTTGCATCACGCTAGACTGATTACGTAAGTCCCTTGTATCCCTGCGGTAAACCTTGCTCAACAGGGACTCATAACGAAACGGTGAAAAAGGGTGGACACTAAATGTCATAACCTATTTGGTGTTGTTGTTGTATGTCATACGGTAAGGGTTAGGGTTAGTTTCAGAAAAGCGTTTTTAGGTTTAGTTAGGTTAAGTTAGGGTTAGTTAGGGTAAGTTAGGGTAAATTAGGGTAAATTAGGGTAAATTAGGGTAAGTTAGGAACCGTATGACACACAACAAAAACACCAAATAGGTTATGGCATTTAGTGTCCACCTTGTGAAATAGTGACCATATTTTGTGCATCCTCAATCCAATCATGATCGAATCACGGCCTCGAATATCGAATCTCGTCCATTTTAATCAACTGCGTCATTCCGATCGGAAGTTCGAAAACCATTGTTCTTTACCAAATCTCGCAATATTTTGTCAACACGGGATCTCGCGTTGGAGGGCCTAAATAAGGTCAGGTTTTTCAAAATAATTTTATGAGTCTGTTTTGACTGAAGCGATATCATCAAGTCAAAGAGCACAAGTCTAGCACCAAGCTACATACACTGCAAACTTGGTACAACATTTGATCAGTATTGGATCATTGAGATTATTTCGTTCTGACTCTTCCACGCAAAGTTTGTGTTGCAAAGCGACGAATTTTTTTCTGTGAATCGACATATGTGGAGCAAAAATAATAAAAATGGACAGCGTGAAAAAACAATCCATCACAACTAAGTCTTCATCCAGCGACCAATCAGAGCTTGAAGTAGTTTAAATTATCCACCAACTCAGCCACAGTCGCCTACATCTAAACGTTAAAGGCTCTTGTTCAACCAGTTGCCTTTGCGCGTAGATCACTATTCAGGCAGCCATTTTCGTAGACCATAAAAATGTTCATTAAAAAAAACAGAGCACGCAAAGGACCATGGTTGGATAAGAGCATTTAAAGTGTAGCCGTAGACGAAAAATTTTTCTCTCGCTGTTCTGGCTCTGAAATTTATTGGAAAAGTCTCCAGAATTCAAATATGGTATCCTAGCACATTTAGCACGATATAATTGGCATACGCTATTCTACTTTCATTTCATTTTCATTTGTTTGAGTTTTGGTAATTTTTTTAACAGGATTGTGTTTGTTGGACATGGATTGGACCTTCAACGTAAGGCATCACTTTATTTGAAGATATTTTTTCCCCCTCTTTATGGTTATTATTTTGCAAACCTTCGCAGAATTTAACCTGCCCTTCCCGTCCAAGTCGCTGTAAATAAATGACCCAATATGATTGTGCATAAAAAGAATAATCTTTTGGGTAGCCCGATAGATTATAAGCTAAATGGGCGTGAACTCATTTTGAACATCATCCTTTNAGGGAATTCCAAACCAACATTTGATTGGTAATTCCAAACCTACCAAATTCTGAAACGGTAGACTTCGCAGAGATGGAAATATATTTCCCAATCAAACACAAAAATCTTGAAACGGTAAGTTTTGAATTCACCAGCAGGTTTTGCTAATGAAAACTACAATCTTTCCACTGTCTGCCAAACCTTCTGCCTTTAGGAGCAGAAGGTTCAGAAGGCCTACCAAACCTACCAGTTTGAGAATTTCGGAGTCAATCAAACACAAATTCCGAGTCTGCCAAGTCTACCGTTTTCAGAATTGGTACCAATCAAACACACCCCAAATGAGAATATACACTCCCAGTTCTAAAGGTCGTAGCTTCGTAGGTATTGGACTTTATACGCATTGCTGAATATTTAAGATCTTACCTTAGATGCCAGAGTTCAGCCTTTTGATATTGAACCTTCAGTTGCCAACTTGCGAGTGATTTTATTAAAAACGTCGTTTTCAAAGTTGCGACAAGGCTGAAAAACAACTTCAAATTTGTGCAGCTATTAATGCCTATCAGCAATCACAAGAGCACGTGTTATCGTCTTGAGAGAATGAAATACGACGCACTAACGATTGTCTGGCGAAATGGTCATCCCCGGAGACTTACAAAGAATTCTATAGTCATGCATTCCAAAAAGCAATTGATTGCCTCTCCCTAGGGATTGCGAAAAGCTGAACTTGAGAAATTCAAGGGTTCGCCTTGCAAAATAGACCCTGTTTACACTGTACGCGGTACAGTTTTGATCCGCTACAAATTTGTTACGGTTCAAGAGCGTTTACACTGCTCCAGAAAAAATTGTTTCTATAGACAAAAGGAACAAAAATGTTACGGATTAGCAGGAACAGTGCAAACGGGAGGCTGATCTGTTACACTTTTGTTACGGATCCAACGTTGTATCGGTACAGTGTAAACGGGGTCTTAAACTGTTCGGGATTTTAAACTACTTTTTTTCCTTTGCAGGAACGCAATGGATTTATAGACTTCAAAACTTTTATATATGCTGTTTCAAGAACTGAATTACCAGAACTGAAAGATATTCTGTAGAGAAATTATGTTCTTACATTGTGTAAGAAAAATGAGAGTTATATGGAATTGGTTTGAAATGTCGAGTGTCCCAGAATTATTTACAAATATTTGATTGAACCCGATTTAATGATTTAATCAAACGATACCTCTATCCATGCCCTTCTTCAAATACTTTCCAGTATTTCAAGACTCTTACCATCAGTTTAGATCAAACATGCTATGAATAATTTTGGGACACCCTAGACAGAAAGGTTAGTTTAGTGTGGGGCTGGGCTATCACGTAGCGTTAGATTTAGAACCCCAACAAACTAACCAAGCAATCTTTGTTGATGGTGTTTCCTTAAAATGCAAACAACAGTTTTGAATCTTTCACAAATGTAGGAAAGGTATTGATGGATGATTTGGAATAAGAATTAAAAAGATTGGGATGGGGAAGTTTGCAATTTTTTTAGAGGGGCAGAGTTGGCTTTGGAGAGGGGGGGGGGGTGAAAAGGGAGTGTTTTCCAATAAAACGCTGGCGAAACTCCAAGAGATTTATATCCTTCGATAACTGGTCAAGTGAAGGATATAAGAGGAAATATGGGTAACACTAACGTAAGATGGATCAAGCTTTTTACATCAGAAATTCGAGTGATACAGTACCGAAAAGGCATTGTTAAGACTTTGGAAACGATCTAAAAAGGCCTACTTAGAAAACGCCATACCTTGAACCATACATTCACCAGCCTGAACCACCATAACATAGAAAAAACATTTAGAAACACACATAACATTAATGTGAAACTAGTTTTTATGTTCGCTATATGTAACGAAATTAATATTTGTCCCATTGGTAAATATAGTGTATTTAATACTACTGTTATCAACCTTCCATTTATATTATATGACTTTTATTACACCTCATGTAACTTGTTATCTATTTCATGGTCTTCTTCCGTTGCCTTTCCACTGCCTCAATATTCCTTTCGCGGAGGAAAATCGAGGATGCGCGCGACTGCTAGAGTCGTGATAGCAAGATTGTCACGTAGATTTGACAATAGCAATTTCCAAATTCTTTTATATGTCTGCAACAGACAAATTCTCATAAAATTTGATTTTACGGCTAACTTCTCGGAATATTTCTTTTATTGAGGAAAGGAAAGCAGAACAATAAAAGCAAACTTTTGCAAAAATAAAAAAGCATTCAATTAAGCCTTCGTAAATAAAAAGGAGATCGTTCGGAGTACCAATCTTGAAAATAATGATCAAACAAACAGCGAATAGTCTGCTAAGTAAAAACATCTAAAAGGTCTAGACAGAAAATTCTATAAATCTTGCTACAAATCGTTTACTTTGACTCGCTCTTAGTTGTTAAGTTGTTTGGTCAAAATTTGTAAAAAGTTACACGGAAATATTCTTCACTGCCATTGCAAAATTCTGGCCAAAAATTTGTTGTCGAATTTTATCTGCCGAGCCTTCATCCGAAAGTTTTGTCAGATGTTGTACATTTTAATAATTCTACTGGGGGTAGATCATTCTACTGGGGGTAGACAAGCCTCGTTGACGAAAGCATGGGCGAGGCAACAGAAAACCATGACAATGAACATATCAGTATTGAATGATGCTTTTTCATGCCCATCTACCCTTAAACCTATATGAATACTCTCAAAACTTACAACCTATTTCTACCCTAACGACAGAACGAATTATGAACAACTCTTTATCATAACAAAACTGCTAATGAAAATAATGAATCTACACGAGACACTGACCAATTTGCACATTTTCACTCCACCCTAAGCTTACGTTTATCCTTGTGCTCTACTTGCCCTGGTGCTCGCACTCCATAATTTTCTACGTGCGTTTCGCCCTTTACATTTACTAGTGTTGCTAAAGTTTCTAAGTACCATCTACACTTGCATATGAGCCTACCTTTGTTAAATGCTTTGTGCTCACATGCCTAACTATGCATATGTTTTGGAGCTGCCCCTTGGGATGCGATTTACCAGACTAAAATATTGCCAACATTGGGTGCATCCATTTTTTTTATAAACAGTACGAATTCACTTGTTCGAAAAATATCATTAACTTTCAGCCTGATTTTAGCTGCCTTTACGAATCGTGCAAGCTGTTTTTAGCCCTCTCCGAGGAACCTTTATTTCTACACATCTTACACAGTAGTGTGTATCAAAATCACAAATTATTAGAGCCAAATTCGTTGTTTTTGCAGAGGCTGCAGTCTAAATAAAATATCTTCAGAACAACTAGACAGTGGGGAAGTTTAAACGCTTCTTCGTGGTGAAGATGTCTCTTTTACACAATGTTTTACTTTTAAACAGGTGCTTAATAGGTTAAAGAGTGGCGGTACAGGGCAGGGGGTCAAGGGGGGACACCTCCAAGTTATTTGAGTTGCCCACACATGGAAAATGATCAGTGTTGCTACATGAATAAATGACTAAATACTACCTATTAAATAAAAATGACAACAAACCATAACTGGTGTAACATCTACATTAAAAGCCAGCATTTTGGGATTAAAAAATTTTTCTGGTGAATTTTCGGAAATTTTCTTTGAAAATGTGGGAGTTATCAAATATGGAGTTATCAAATATTTTAATTCAAGAACTCGTTTTTCATATTTTCCCGATTTTAGGGCTAAATCCCTTTTTGATGCCCTTTTCTCTACCGCATTGCAGATTATTTAACATAAACTGTACGATGATAGACTTACGACGTACGACGCGATCCCTTGTATTCCTTCAATATTTGTAATCTGATTTGTTATTAACCATCCAATTCAATGAGCGATACTGAGACTTATGTAATGAGCCTAGTACGATGCTTGAATGTATGAGACAAATTTTCGACACAATTAGAATTTTGAGACAACTAAAAATTTCTCATTCCCAAAATTTTGGCTTTGAATGTATATTGAATTGATTCGTGTATGCGTTCAACTATAAATACCACAGCTGTCTGTCACATTGTTGACCAGATTCGCCTGATTTCACGAGTGTAAACAGCTCAATGCCAAAAATAACTGATATTTTGCAGAATACATTTTATGATGCATTAATTCGCTGGTGCCGCAGCCGCAGCTTATCTTCCACCTGTAACTGTAAAAAGTACGCGAAAGTCAGTGCGAGAAGTGACACTTTCAGTGTGTTTGATTGGTAATTCCAAACCTACCAAATTATGAAAACAATAGACTTCGCAGAGACGGAAACATATTTTCAAATCAAACACAAACAATCTTAAAAAAGGTAGATTTCGGATTAACGATAGAGAAATAAAAATCTCTCCGAAGTCTGCCAAACCTTCTGCCTTTGAAGCAGAAGGCTACCAAACCTACAAAGCCTACCGTTTTCAGAATTGGTACCAATCAAACACACCCTTCAGATGCTGATGACGTACAGACGTTTACGTAAGATCCTGTTTTATGTTTGTATCCTTAAAATCGGTGGCTATCGGGGCTAAAAACCCTTGGTTCAATCTCTCAAAAATCAAATTTGTTGAGTGTATCGAGACTGCAGCTTCATCTCTCCCCTTAACCCTTCTCAATGTTGGTAATTAGCTTCTTTGTGCGCCAACATCGAGCTGGGGAGCGGGGGACAGTACGAGCATTGGTAACGTCCATGCATAACTTTTCATTGTGACTGGTGACTGTCACCGCTTTTGTCCAGGCATAGTGGTCCAGGGTTGTAGTTCTTGCTTGACAAAAGCAGCAATGTATGTACCCTTTAACTATTTTTGCGTGGACCCAGCGAAATAATTATCCTAATTGGCTAGTTTGAATTAAATACAAGGTTTACATCCTCAGTTTCTCTCTTTCAATCTTTGGTGCAAAGCTGAGTGATTTTCTCAAAATATGTCCTTTCTAAGGCGTGGAAGAACATTTGAAAACGTCAACAAAATTCCCGTAACCGTTCTGCATGGGGTTGCGTATGGAAGCAAAAATTGACGGCTCAACCAAGCCGATTAAACTTATAAAATAATTGCATATTACTTACCAGCCTTTTATTCTTCTTTGATGAGTTCCGTTCCAAAAGGCCTATCCCAAAACTTTGACGAAATACCAAATCCTAGAACAAATGATTAACTATATACAGACTTTATTTACCAATCTGAAGGACTTAGGTCGAGGAAACGTATAAAGAAGTGATCAATCTTAGGACCTTTCAGAATGATATATTCTGCATAAAGAAATTTCCAAGGTTAGCCTAACAAAACTATACTAATACTAACTTTTTGCGAGGGTAATACCGAAAATTATCAAGCCTGAGGTCAAAAGGATCGACCGAGCTTGCGGGGTCAATACGATGACTGAGGGCTTGATATTTTCTGTATTGCCCGAACCGAAAATTAGTATTTGGTTTATTACCCGATCTAGAGTAAACAAGAGAAAATAATCAACGCAGTGATACGCTAAAAGCAACGCAAGACTGAAGCGCCATTTTGTATCCCTTGACGACGGGCAATACGGGAGAATATTGCCCGCTCCTCCGACCAATCAAATTCGTTATCTTGTTCTCTGCCCTGAAGATCGGGTAATAATACATTGAGAACAGAAACTTTCGTCAGACAAAATTCGATGTACAAACCGAGAATGGATAAAGTCGGGAGAAACATAGAGCATAAATTTTCAGCCGAAACTATTTTTAACAAAACATGGCAATCAAAAACTTCCGGATAAAAACCTTGATTGGACAAGAATTTTTAATGGTGGAAGTTTCCTTTCTTGATGTATCAAAATATAACCATCATTTCCTTTTATGTATTGAGTTTTAAAGCTGTGACACAGACTTAAAATACTCTCTACGTACCTTTCCTTTGATTCGTAAAATGATGATGTAAATGATATTGTTTCAGACGATAAAGATAACTTCCTTTCTCTGGTTGTCCATGATGCAGATAGAAATGCGTCGTATCGTAAATAACATAGCCAAGGAGTCCACCAGCATAGATGCCTTGTCCAATACCAAGAGGTAGGATACTAGCGAAGAAGAAGTAACATGGTACTGCAAAGAATGATGCTGCGACTGGCGGGAAGACCAAGCGACCAGGATCAAATGGGACCTGCAATGAAGGTAAGACAATTGGTTAAGGATGAAAGTATGCAAAACATAAAGGCTGAGCTTGATACTCGAGGGGCAAATCACTCCAAAAATCTCGTACACTTTAGTAAAAAATCCTAAAAAATCTTCAAAAATCCCAAAAATATCGAAAAATCTTGAAAATCTCAAAGATCTTCATAAAGTCTTAGAAATCCCAAAGAAAATCATAAGAAACTTCGAAAATCTAAAAAAATCCCAGAAATCCCCCCCAACAAATGATAGAAATTCTCAAAAAAATCTCGAAAATTTTTAAATCCTCACAAATCTTACAAAATCTTTAAAAATCTTACAAAAACTCGAAAATCTTTGAACATCTCGATAAATTTTGAAATCTCAAAAATCTCAAAATCTCAAAACGTCTTAGAAATCTTAAAAAATCTTTGAAAATCTCAGAAAAAATCTCAAAAATCTTTGAAAAATCTGAGAGATTTTTAAAATCTCAAAATCTCGTACGCTATTTTTGGAGTAATTTGCCCCTCGTTGATACTTGCAAAAATATCCACTATCGCTTAACTACTACTTTCAGTAATAAAAATAACTTCAGTGTCACATTTGGAGTTCCACAAGAACCTTTCCTTGGTCCTCTCCTCTTCAAGAATATAAAGTGATAAAGTGTTGGGTTTGGAGCAGAATACATAAGAATATAGGGCAAGGTGTTAGAATGGTTTTGAAAATTGTTATGAGTAACACAACAAATTCGCCAAATGTTTTCATCTGACACTGGTCACAGCAAATCACAAGGGAAAAGGTCCAAATGAAAACTATGTAACTAAGAGTAAAAGGGTGCAATAATTGAAATCAGCCAATCAGAAAGTGAATTGACAATCACAGATGGTATTATATAAATTATTTTTTTGTTAGAAAGGGTAGCCTTCATTTGCATCCCTCAAATTTTCTCCTTTGAAGTATCATAAGCCAAGGTGCATACCTTGTGATGTTGCCCATGCAAAAAGAAATGCAGAGTTATCCAAAACTTGGAATCTCCAGGTGGCATCAGATGGAACAGAAAACGATGCAGCACATATTCTACCAAAGTCCATAAGAAAATTCCTGTCACCATCAGAATAGAGAGAAATGCAGACTGTATGAGACAACCGCTTTCTTTGACGAATTCATCATCCTGGAGGTTGGTAAATGAGATATATGCCAGACCAATGACAATTGGAAGCCAGACCACTGGAACAAGATACCATGGAGTTTTTGAAAAGAATTCTAAAAAATTTGATTGGAACAGCTTCAGCTTCTTATCGACTGGAGAATGCACCCATTTCACATACTCATGGCCGTATTTATGAACTTGAAGGACAAGACCTTGATCCCAATCAACTGTTTCCTAGAAGAGAGGAACAAAACTTGTGTGTCATAAATTCCAAATAGCACTGGAAAATGAAGAGTACCATGCAAAATAATTGCTTTAACCAAATGTTAGTCAAAAGTATGATGGGTTTATGAACCATACTTCAAGATAATTATGTCTTACACTCAATTATAGCAATAATTTTTGGTTGGGAAACTAAAGCGAAATGACAAATTTTAATGTAAGCATTGCATTAACATATTTTGTTAAAACAAGGTCTGAAGTGTGGACATATCGGATGTGAAAGGGATGGTATATTTGATGGAAGGGGCTTATTTGAGGACTTACTACGGTATCTATACAGTTTTGTCATTACCGATGAAGTTAAAATTTCTTTTCTAATTCTTCCCTTTAAATCCCTCTTACGGCAGCACATTGTGGGGCAAGGTACTATTTTCCACTTCACTTTCCCTATGGCGACTCCAATGCTGATCAGTTTTGTGTAGGTTACTTGAATTCATATTTCCCACATTGCACCCTGAAATTGTTTGTTTTTGTTTTGCCAACGTACTGGAGGAGCATTGCAAAACAAAAACAATTTGTCTATTGACTATGGTTGGAATGTCTTTGTTTAAACAATAAAATTTACCACATTACAAATTGGAATTGAAGCATACCTCTTTCCAACCTTTAAGTTCAAACTCTTGATTTTTGTTCTTATAATCCTAAAAATAGAGAAGAATACATGTTAAACACACTGTCTTTGTTATCAAGGTGAGAAAAAAGTTAGACATGAACATTCTTACTGTGACTGGACTCAAAATGAAGCCTAATCATGCTGTTAAATCTATTGAATTACAAATGTTAATCTATCAACCAGATGGCTAAAGAGATTTGGCATAAAGAAACAGCAGATGGTGACGTCCAAATATTTAACATGGAAATGAATGCTTTCAATAAGCCTGGCGAGCTGGCTTCTACAATAAATATAATATATACACAAAGAAATCATTGAATTGCAAAATCACTACTCAATGTTTTTCATCCGACACTGTCCTGATCACAGCAAATCACGAGATAATATCTAAAAGAAACTATATATACAAAACTTTTTTATGTTCTTGTTTTGTCTGGTATGATTTTCTGCGAGCAATGTTTAGCATAGGGTTACATTATTCAATGCTTCAATTAACTAACTTTTAGAGGCCCTTTACATGAGAAATTTCAGCCCGTGCTGAGCTGAGTTTTAACAGCATTGCTTATTTTCCTTTGCGTTTACATGATATCTCAACACGGGTTGAGATAAAGTCACATGATATGAATGCGGTCACAAATAATAGAAGCAACAATGCGAGCCCCATTCAAAAGTTGATTGATTGCGGAAATAGGTTCCATTTCCTTTGTTCACATTCTAATCTTTGATTTCAACACGCCCCGAGCTGAAATTATTTGCGTTTACATGAATATTTTCACTAATCTCAACCCGTGCTGAAATGTCAGCACGGGTTGAGAAGGCGAGTTAAATTCAGCCTGTGTTGAGTTTCAACTCACCCTCCTTCATGTAAACGCGATGGAGGCTTAGACCGTCAACCGAGTTCAAACTCAGAATGTGTTCAACTCAGCACGGGCTAAAATTTCTCATGTAAAGGGCCTCTAACTAACTTTTATTGTTACAATTCTTAAAAACCTCAGAGTATGGTTAGTTTCAAGTATGGTACAAGGTTTTTTTATAAGAAACTTGGATCAGGCCATAGAACTAAAAGTTTCTTAATTTAACATGAAAATTTCCACATTTTAGTACTAAAAGTTTCTTAATGTGTTTCTTATTTTTTAAATGCATGAATTATCATGTAGTTTCTAACACTGCTGCAGATATGTTTCTTGACATATAAAACATCAGATGGGAATTTGCCATAATATCCTTGAAATAATCTTTTGAAAATTTTTTACTACTTCTCAGACATAGTACTAGAGTTTCTTAAAATTTTAGCCTCCTAGTACCAGTTTCTTTTAAACCAGTTTCTTATAAAAAAACATGTAGAACTCTACCAAATTTCTTTTGTTATTGTTTATTTTAAATAACCTATTGTTTTTCTTTTGTGTGCATATGCCACTCCGGAGACTGTTAACCACAGAAGAAAATAGTTACAACTATTGCATAAGTTGCAAAAAGAAAATCCTCTCTGTGAGGAATCCTGTTCGATCAAGGATATTTTGGTGGCTCTATTCTGTTACAAAATTCTAACAATGTGATATCCTACATTTGCAATTTCAAAGGAATGTTTACAATGCACTTCCTCTATCCTCTGGACAAGTCAGTGGCTTATTATATAATCTACTAACCAACCACACCACAAGCTCTTCGAACTGGATATTTGTTCTTGTGGTACCTTTTTTAGATAAGAGCGATCCCATATTTTTCAAGAGGTTTTACGCTCTAAGCAATCCAGATCACTTTATAGGAAGCTTAAGGAAGATCATAATTGTCATACTTCTGGCTGCAAGATCGCACGACCTTCAGATGCCAAGCATTTAGGCCCACCCTGACCCTTACAAACAACCACTACTAGTCAGACAACCACTACTCGTGATATTTTCTTTGAAATAAAGGATACAAGGATACTTTTACCACGCCGACAAATTAGGCCTTAGGCCTATCTCGCTGAGAATAACAAAGATGGTAGCCACAGCAAAGAAAATCAATATTGGAACTTTAAATGTGAGGGGGATAAAAACAGATGAGTTGAGGAAAACATTAGCTGAGGATGCAATGAACTATGGTCTAGATTTACTGTCAATATCAGAAACCCATCTCAACCAAGAAGAAGATACACTGGAAGAAATCAAAGTGAAGGATGAAAAAGGGAATCATGGAACATATATACTTTTTGCTACAAATAAAACAGGAATACTAATAAGAAAAGAGCTGCAACCATCCTTGAAGAAAATAAGTGAAAGAATATGCGTGGCAGTAATACAACTAAAGGAACACAAGCTACACCTAATAGCTGTTTATGCACATACCCTACAAAGGTCAGAAGAAAACAATGAACTACGAGACACCTTTTATGAAACCCTAGAAAGTGTACTGGAGAAGATACCCAGACGAGATATAGTAGTAATTGCAGGTGATTTTAATGCGAAAACCGGCACAGGTCAAAATGAATTTAGCGAAAATATAGGAAGATACGGAAAAGGAATCATGAACAGCTCAGGAAGGACTCTACTAGAGACCTGTAGGAAATATGATCTCATCCTAACTAATACGCTGTTCCAGCACAAAATGTGTCACAGGACGACATGGACAGCCCCTTTCAGAAATTTCATGACCAGGGATGGAGAACCAAGAAAAAATCCTGTAAGAAATCAAATTGATTATATCATTGTCAGAAACCAACATAAAAGTTTTATTACTAATTCAAGATCATATAATGGAATAAATACAGACACAGACCATAAGCTAGTGAAAATGAACATGAAAATTGAATGGTATAAAATGAAATCAAGAATGACGAAAAAGGAAAGGATAGACATATCTGGACTAAATGAGACAGAAAAGAAGAGAGAGTACCAAACTAAAATCTCCAATGAAATTGAAAAAATAAGACAAAAATCATCAATACAAGATAAGTGGGATACTATATGTGAAACATGCAAAACAGTAGGGAAAGAAGTGCTTGGTTTAAGAAAAACCAAAGTAGAGCACAAAGATGATAAACTAGCAGAACTGACAAGTAAAGCAAAAGTAATCAGAAAAGACATTGAATCTACCAGCAATANAGATCCCATATTTTTCAAGAGGTTTACGCTCTAAGCAATCCAGATCA
Organism: Aurelia aurita; assembly: GCA_004194415.1. Classification (NCBI taxonomy): domain Eukaryota; kingdom Metazoa; phylum Cnidaria; class Scyphozoa; order Semaeostomeae; family Ulmaridae; genus Aurelia; species Aurelia aurita. Next base: position 443,174 of record REGM01000117.1, on the reverse strand, counting down.
CTTTATATCATTGCTTTAGGTCCGTGGAACACCCCTGAACTCTTTACTTTCTTCGAAATCCCCCAGCTATCACCTATGACGTACAGTTATGCAACTCACCTCAAGCAGTATGACAAATAGCACGAACAATATCGGTCGTTTTACTATACAAAGGAAGCTTAAGGAAGATCATAATTGTCATACTTCTGGCTGCAAGATCGCACGACCTTCAGATGCCAAGCATTTAGGCCCACCCTGACCCTTACAAATAAAACCACCCCAAACTTTCCAGTTGAATTTACCCCAATACATACAGCAGTATTTCCAATTTTGTATGTATCTAATAGTGAAAATGCAGCTTCAGAATGTGAATGAATGTCTTCCTGCTTCATGATAAAGCTCACGTCTTTCCCAGCATGTTCGAGTAAGATTTCTTTACCGCCTGGATGCAGCGAAGCGAACTTGGTTACATCATAGACGCTACCATTATAAACAATCCACGCGTCTTCTTCGGAGTTGTGCTGCTTTATTTCATCTTCAGTAAAGACAGACATCTTCTTGAGTAAGGTTTCATTAAATATTCTTCTATTTTTGACATCAGTAAAACTATCAAATCAATTCTCACTGGCTGTGCTGTATCTACGACCTTTCGTTCTGCTATAAACAATAGGCCAAGGCTGCGGGTCTAACTCCTGAATGTCATGCTCTTGAAGAATGTATTGTTACTTGAAACGCCCCCTTTTGTGGTTAGGCCTAGGCCTACACCATTTTTTTACAACTCTTTATAAGAAACTCATCTCTCTCTCAGATCACCAAAAATGGAGAAACCGCCCCCTTTTGTGGTTAGGCCTAGGCCTACACCATTTTTTTACAACTCTTTATAAGAAACTCATGAAACTCATCTCTCAGATCACCAAAAATGGAGAAACCCCAATACTGGAAAATGTTACTTAAGAAACTTTATTTATATTTCATTCTAAGAAACTTGCTTTTAAGAAACTGTTGATAAACTTTCAATACCCAAAATTAAACATTTTAAAGAATCCTTCAGTGCTGAAAGTTTCTTGAAAATAGAGTTCAGAAATGCACGGTTTTCCTTTCATAAGAAACTTGGATCAGCAATTAGTACTATTGTACCAAAAGTCTCTAAAAGTTCCCTAATTTCACATGAAAATTTCCTCCTTTTGGCACTAAAAGCTTCTTAATTCATTTATTTTGCGTGTGCTAGAATTATTATGTAGTTTCCTACAACTGCTATTGGTAAGTTTCTTTACACATCAAACAAAATTTGGCTAAAAAGAGTTCTATTGCATTACTCTCAAAACATAGGATTGATGAATTTACTGATCCCAGGAGACGTATGGAGTGGAAAAGGTTCCCCCTAGAGCTTGGCCTAATGCAGTACTGCTTAGGAATGACCCAAGGGAATATGTAATATAAAAGGTTGACACGAGGCTAGGAATATCCCAGTTCGATAGTGATTTTGTATTTCGGACCCCGCCCCCTCCCACCCATATCAACCCATATCTTGAAAGTAAAAGTATGACGAGACTTTAGAATGGTACTCGACACTGTGTTCGTCATGTTTTCACTAGACCGAGCCTACTATACCTTAAGTTTATATCTTGTGTTAGACTGTTAGTTTTTGTAACGTAATTAGAATATAGTGTTGATCAGTAAATAAAGTTATTTTCGTTTGAGTGTAACGAATTAGAAAATAACAATGACTATTACTCAAGACTAGAAGTTGATTGAACTCTTGCCACAATAGCAACCTTTAAATGCAGCATTGAAAAGTTTCTTAGTATTTATCAAATATGGTACTAGTCTTAACTTTTTGGACATCCTAGTTCTAGTTTCTTATGTCAACGAATTCCTTATAATGTAAAAGAGAAACGTGTATAGCTTGGATCGCTTGATGGAACATCATACCGATTTTACGAAAGGACATGACTTTATTAGAGGACAATATTGGCTTGTCATGGAAGTATCACCCTGAGAAATTTTGGCAAGAATTACATTAAAATATTCCTCTCCAGCCATAATTCAGTGCAGGATCATGGAAATAGGCAACCTCCTTGCAGACAGTGGCGGACTGGCCCACCTGCCCGTGGGCCCCCCTCAAAATATGGCAAAAAGGGCCCCTATTCGCTGAAAAAGGGCCCCTTTTGCAAAAAAGACAAATTTTTCTTTCTTATATGTCCCCTTTCGAATAATGGACATCTCACTATACACGCCAAAGCTCTGGTTTGGAGGTGGAGTCAAATTTGAGCTTTAAAGAATAATATTTCAACTTTGGAAGCACCAATATCAATAAACATGGCACCTATGTTCAAGTTAACTTTTCAGGATTAACTTAACTTAAAAGTTATTGCAAATTGATAGGAGCTAAATTAGCATCGCTAGCCCTGATCAAACCTGTTACCTTTTATTTAGGACACCCGGTATACCGCGTGCGCCAAAAAAAAACTATCCACTTTTGTCAGACCATGATAAATCGTTCACTGGATTGATTTTGAAGATTTATGACTTAATCTTTGCTAAAATTCATTATTAGATTAAAGAATTTTTGTAAAATTTTTAGTCTTCTTTTTCTTGAGCTGTAATCGAGTTTCTTAAAATTTTCAGTCTCGAAAACACTGAAAACGATAACGAAACATCGATCAATTTTTCAAAAGACTCGACATGAATGGACAAAGAGAAAACATTTTGAGGTGATTTGGGGATTTAAAAATTGATTGGTTATAATATGCAGCACGAGCCTTGGTTGAACGTTGGGAACATGTAGCAGTATATTATTTTAATGAAGAAAATGATGTGGGATGCTAATTTATAAAAAATCTGTTACAAAATGGTCAAAATTCTATTTTAGTACAGGCAAACAAGGGATTTGTAGAAGTGTTCTCAGCCAAAGTAGAAGGAATGAAGCCCCCAGACCCCCTCATTTTAGTACCTCCACTTAATTTGCACTAGCCATGCCGCTGATTGCAACGGAATTTTCTCTTGACCACACCATCGTTTTTCAGGCCACACACACTATAGGGCCCCCTGTTCTCCATGGCCGGTGAAAAAATTCTGAGTCAGTCCGCCACTGCTTGCAGAAGATGACATTCAGGAAAGGACGCTTGTGGTAACCTGTGATGTAACGATCCAAAAAACACCTGTTCACGTATCTTACATGGAGTACAAAGTTCGCTTGTATCTGTATGACAATGCCTTTGTAAGACCAAAGTGTATCAGTCTTGTGAATCAAGAATGACATTGATTTGTGTTTTGAGGGAGGGTCTGAAGTGAAATCAAAGATTTTTCCTCTCCCATGGTGTTGAAAATTTTGAGAACGTTGAGTGACGAGAGGTAATCCGAAGTAAGTCTAGAAATGGTGTCAGGTGCGAAAACAGCGAATAAAAAACAATGAACGAGTTTTCCATGAGTAATTAACTTTTATCACAAATCATACTTTCACTTTGTTGCAGACGTAAACAAAATTTAGCGTTTCTGATAAGGAGTCTGAAACTTAGACAGTAATTTTTGGGCGTTTAATATAAAATGTGGACAGCCTTTTTATGAGTGCAATGCTCGGGGTGCAATATTTTCCTTAAAAAATCAGAGGCAAATTCTCCGAAAAAAGAAGGCAATTACTTTGTAAATATGCTTGAAACAATTCATTTCATTTTACACTTAGTGGATTTTATGAATACACAAACAGAAAGCTCATATCACCATCATAAGTACACATCACCATCATACTGATAAGTCAATAGAACGAGTTATTTTTCTCTTGACTATGCTCATATGAAATTTTGCCTAGAAAAACAGAGGAGAAATCTTAAAGAGCCATTGCTAACCATGATCCTTCGTGACGCCAAAGTCAACTTTCATATGAAAGTCGTTTTTGGCCTAAATTCTCTTTGTTTTGCTTTTCAATTGGCGCACAAAGGATCATGGCTGACAATGGGTCGTTAAGAAGCTCACCAATGATGCCCGATGATAGTTCTAAAGGTGTGTAAAAAGTGTGCGTGTATCACAATTTAAACTGAATAATGGCAGGATGAGACTGAATTTAAAAAAGGGTTAACGTTGCATATAATTCAATTCAGATTTCTTCTGTGTCAATAATTCAGTCAAAATCTGATTCTATTTGTAACTTCTGAAAATTAGATTCATCTACAATTTTAATTAATCACAAATACTACCGAACAGTGGAAAACAAGATACTATGACCAAATCTTCTTTTTATACCCTGTCTCAAAAGTCTTTCACACAAAATTTGTGTCAGAGTTGAAAAGTCTTTCACACTTGCTACCAGGAGCGGATCCAGCCCGAAGTTGAATGGCGGAAGGGGGGGGGGGGCTGGCAGTGCGGTTAGACTTACGACGTAATCCTTCGCACTCGCCCCAACTACCATTTATATCCCCATCAAATCTGCTCGCTCAGTTTCAAGCCAAAACCATTCAATTCAACGCGAAAAGCTGAGACTCATGTGGTCAGTTTACTAGGAAACGCCTGAATGGTATGTTTCTCCAATGTTCTGATTATATGAAATAAAAGTGCTTTACTTTCACGACGAGGGCCGCACTTCTCGCTAAGTAAGAGTTTTCATCGTGAAGGGGAGGGACATTTGCCCAAACTTGCCCCTTAAATCCGCCACTGCTTACTATTATTAGATAGATAAAAATCCGCACGTGTATTAGCTGTGCAAAATCGAATTTAACTATGAAACTTAACATGACGCAAAAGTCTCAACGCGTTTGTACTGCGGAAACCATTCAGAGGGCCTTGCAGGGAAAACTTTTAAACAGTCGACTATCACAACTTCCTTTCTACTAAAACAAGACAATTACGTTGTTAGGAAAATGCAGCGGAAGACATGCTCCTATAAATAGCTATTTGATGATGGTGGTTTTTTGCCTCCCATTCAAGCTACCTACGGGGAGAGCTGCGAATTTTCTGCTGCGGGGGGAACTGCGGGGGAGAGCTGCAGGGGAGAATATGCTATCTCTTATTCCTTGCCAAATACAGCCTTCGTACAAGTCTAATCGACATGCCTTCTATCTTTTACCGTATCATATCCCCGGTGATAAACTAATACAAAATAATACCGTTCTCTGATGTGAAATCAAGCATAATTACAATAAACTGGTGAAATCCTACGCCGACAGCAATACTTAGCTGAATCTCTGATTGCGAAAGCCAAGCAGTTCTTCAGCTGTTTGATGTTTTTCAAACGTGTTAATATTCTGCTTTATTTAGTAATCGAAAAGTAGGCCCATGGCCTCTGCAGTTCGTGATCGTACTTTGGATGAAGAGTCTTTCAGCAGCATGATTAGAGCTGTGGAGATAAAGGGAAATATTACGAACGTGAAATACAAGGAAAAAGAACGAAAGAAAATTGACCCCACAAGAAACATCCATTTCTTTACGGGGTGGATTCTGGTTTCCAAGCTCGAGAAATCTGTCCTCTTTGTGAAATAAATCTTTGTCAGAAACTGAAGAAGACCTTACTATACCGGGTGAATAAAAAAGTTAAAATGTTGGCAAGCCTGTAGTTTGCTACTTATTCATCAGATTCCATAAAACTGGTTATCATTATGTAGGTAATATGTAAACTTAGATAACAAAATTTAATTGGTTTGAATCGAGGTTGTATTGTTCATCAGTTATGAGCGATTTTATTAAATCGTTCAATCTCAGAATCCTTCAAAACAGGCCTAAAATCCTTGATCAAATTTGTTAACAATTCAGCATGATGATACTGAAAATTATCTGAAAAAACTGCTAAAAGAAATTTCCAAGTGAAAAGAATAACAGGGCTGGCTCTGTATCTACACAACTGATTGCCCAGGCGATTCAATAGCCCTAATGAGTTTCACTTTCATCGCTGTGAAGCTTATGTATTCGAAAACTTGATCCAGAAGTTTAGGCCTGTTTTGTACGATTCTCAGATAAAATACTTTTATGAAGTCACTTGTAGCTCGAGGAAAAAATGACCGATTTAAACCAACTAGATTTTATTATCTAAGTTGACATGTTACCCACACAGTGATGATCAGTTTTAGGAATTCTCCGCAAAAATTTCTTTACATGAAGAAATAGCATGTTTTAGTATAAGGAAAAAGTCTAATTCACCGAAAAAAGAGAATTTTCGAGCTTGCAAACCTACAATTACGCAGAAATCTTGCGATTCTACTATTGGTCACAAGTTACTCAGAAACTGAGATTATGATAAAGTTTCTGTCAACAACTTTCCAGATATATTTTGAAGATTTTGATATGTGACGATAATTGAGAGTATACTAGGCCATAAATTCTCATTATTTTCATTTACGACCTACGAGGAGGAGAGGAACCTACCACTAGTAACATGTTCCTTGGATATGCTATCCCTTTTTGAGCTTGGTAAATTTCCAAGAAGGAACCCAGCTAGCGTTGCTGCATTCGCCCTTATGTCTTCGTAAGAACTTTTGAAAAAACCGACACAACCCATCACGTAGAAGTTAACTTTGTCTGGAAAGTCTGCAATCTACAAGAACAAAAGTAATGTATACAGTAATAATAATAAATTCAGGGCATTTCTGAATACAAAAACTGGATAGCTCACCACAGCGACTGAGTGTACATTGTAAGTGAATGTAACACGCACACTTACGTCAGATATGACGAAAGTCCTCAAGTGGATATAGAATCTTGCGATTATGTCGGTAGGCAAATTCTCGTTGGGCATTTTCGTCTGAAAATGGTCACAGAGTTCAGTTGTTTTGAAGTATTCAGACTTTTACCTTTCTAGACTTTAACGTGAGTTTTAGGGCGATTCTAAAGTTATTCTCCTACTTCCTCCCAAAGAAATTACAAATTTCAGACCAACCATCCCATAGAACAGCTACAGCAGTCCCGGATCTGTTGCAGGTCTGCCCCCAGCAAACTTTTAAGAGTCTTTAGGATAAAATAAACACAGCTAAAATTAAAACAAACATCAACATTAGATTTCGATGCATAGTCTTTTGACAGTGGCAACAGATTTATTGATTACCCATAAAATAACATATCTTCATAGAAATAAGAAATGAAACACTCTATGTAAGCAAGAGGGAGGAATGTTTTTTATGCGCGCGCATGTTGTTCATTCTGTTGGAGTGCAGACGCAAAGTGGCATATGGTCAGCGGTCCTATTCATTCCTGCCTCTTGCTCTCTATGTACTTACAATTAGTCTTGACAAATTATTTGTAAATTCTCCATAATGAAGATGTCCTCCTTCGATCAAATGTTTTTGAAACGATTCATTTATTGATGTAGAGCCAAGTCTTGGACCAATTTGACGAAGAGAGTTCTTGCACGCCTACGATGCAGTATACAGAATTTATACTACAATTAATCACGTTCAAATATGGTTTGCCAAGCGAGCGCAAGTAACGGATACATACTATTTTAGGAAATGCACCATTTTAAGTCAGCAGATCTTGCTTGAATCACCCTATTTTCAAGGATCCTTGCTTACATTCCCATGTTTCTTATCACTTTGTGAACGGAATTTCGTGCAACTTTGGAGGTATCTCAAAGGCACTAGAAGTTATCATTCCAATCTCTTTGTTAATTACCGGCTGGTGCAACAATAAAATCCATATAGGAAAGGAACAACTGGCCAACAGGACTGATTAAAAGCCCTATTCTGTGCACAACGCTTTATCTACTTTGTTGACGACAAGTCATATGCTCCCAAAAGTATATAGCTCCACTTCTAACTTGATGTTTTGGAACTTCTCCAATAACAGCGAAACACATACCTACTGCCGTCTCGAAGTTTCTCGAGTTTTATCATTACATTCGTTGAGAAATTTTCTACATACCGGGTGTCCTAAAAAAAAGTATACAAATTTGGTCTACCCTAGCGATGAGAATTTGGCACGAATCAATCCGAAATCATTTTTGAAACATACCTGGATAGTCAACTTGGACATAAATACCTTGTTTGTTGATATTGGTGCTTTCAGAGTTGGAATATTAATCTTCAAAGGACAAACTTGCCTTGACCTCCAAACCAGAGCTTTGGCCTTTTGGCCTAAGCAAATTCTCGAAACACAGCTAATAAGTCAACAATAGACTTGGACAAATTTGAAAGAAGAGGAGAAAAATTAAAAAGCTGCACAACAGATGCGTTTTACAAAATATGATTTGCGTGACACTTATCATCAAGGGAGCTCCGAAGTAAACCCCATTCATTTTAATATTAACAATATATTTCACGAGAAGTTTGCTTTGGAGCTCCCTTGATGATAAAAATTTCACGCAAATCATGTTCTGCAAAACGCATCTGTTGTGAAGTGTTTAATTTTTCTCCTCTTGTTTCACATTTGTCCAAGTCTATGTTGACTCATTCGCTGTGTTTCGAGAATTTGTTGACTTATTCGCTGTGTTTCAAGAATTTGCTTAGGCCAAAGCGCCAAAGCTCTGGTTTAGAGGTCAAGGCAAATTTGTCCTTTGAAGATTAATACTCCAACTCTCAAAGCACCAATATCAACAAACAAGGTATATATGTTCAAGTTGACTATCGAGGTATGTTTTAAAAATGTTTTCGGATTGATTCATGCTAAACTCTCACCGCGAGGGTCGACCGAATCTGTATACTTTTTTGGGGACACCCGGTACAACATACTAAGCAAGTCGAATTTTCTGCGGAGCAAATAAAATTTTGACTAATTCAATTTGCAGAACCCACCTGAGTTACTTCAGGCTCTTCGTCAAGATGAAGAAGAATGCTAATGAAATTTGTGTGAATTTGTTCCAAGAAAGGCATTTCTGATGGTCCCATGCCAAATCGTGAAAGATCTCCAAATAATGATATCGAGGCTGCACGAACTTCTTTGTTCTCCTAAATAAAAGATTGCTTTCATAAAAACGTTTGAATTAAAAGTTAAAAATTGAAAAGGGCGCTATCTCCTCCACAATTCAACCCCTTTTCTTAACAAAAAACCCGTTTATCTCCTCCGCAACATCGACGACTGGGAACCAGGCTGGGGCGTAACTAGATTTTTGAACAATTGGAAGTTGCGAAGCTTGATCTCACTAATTAGACAAGATAAAGAGTTTCTCAAGTAGTAAAATGCAAAATTCGGGAAAAGTACCCAACAACAAAAGTCTGAATTGTCCTAATCACAGCAATATTTAATGCAAATAAGATACCATGAAATGAATAGGTGCTAATATTAAACGCTCAACTGATTGATTTAGGTCAAGAAATCAGCTTGTTGATAATGATTTAACAAATGCACAAAAGCTTGCTGTGAACAGTGTAGCTGCATTTCTCTTTGTTATATCAGATGGAATGGCATTTCCAATTCAAAATCATAAATAATATTGCACTTTGCAATACTTAGAAGACCTGCACCAGGGGAAAGCATCTTTTCGATGGATCCTCTACTTGAAGCTTTTTAAATATGGGGGCACTATGTTGCACAATGCACGAATACAGGGGTATTCGAGTTTTTACAATTATTACATTTAATAAGGAAAAATTCTAGGTATTCGAGTTAAAACCATAATATCTGACATTAATTACCTTTTCAAAACAAGGTCGAATTCGTAAACAGATATTGATAAGAATTTGCCGGACGCTGCTTTCGTCTAACTGAGATAAGATTCTTGATAATCCGGACATCGCTTCTAATGTTATTGTATTTTCAGGGTCTTCTTTATCGTCCATCCCTGCCATCATTGCAGACAGTATGGTCGTCGAGTATGTTTGAAGCTGTAGAGAATTAAACACGAGTTGTTAGAAAGTTTGGGACGGAATATTATGAAGGAATTTCAAAGGAATTATGGAGCAAGGCCTAAGCTTGATCTCTTGCTTTACCTAAACATTCATTCATTCATTACTTTATTTCAAGTAGGCTGGCATGATTTCTAGCTATATTACAGCTAATTTAGGCCTACTATGTATGCCGCATCCAGGCATGGGACTCCTAGTTTAACGTCCCTTCCGAAGGACGGCGAAGTGAGTTGCTTGGTCAGGCATCTGAAAGGTCACCCATCCGGATTTTGACCTAACGCGACCAAGCTTAACTTCAGTTACCTAAGGGAAACTGTATAAGATGCTCGGCCACTCAACCCGCATGAAGGTACTAGCAAGAAAGAATGAAGAAGCTACTGGTTGAGTCAGAAGAAATTTACGCGTTTCATATGACTGTAGCAATAGACAATAAAGCTAAAGATGGTGGCCGCGCAAAGCATGCTGGTAAAAAGCTCCTTGACGACCACATAAACTACATAGAAGTTTTGGTCTGCCGTTTCGACTAGTTAGCTGTGGTGAAGTTCCGAACATGTAAACAATGTAACCAAATAGGACAATTTTGTAATTCGAACGCGAATCTTTAACTTAACTTCAATCCGAATCAAATCTTTACATTTTCTGCTTTGGAAAGGTTTCCTTTCAAACCATGTTGTATTCGAATTCAAAATCGATTCGAATTCAAGCTAGCTAGTCGAAAAGGCAGACCCAAATGATTACATCGTTAGGCGGTCGTGCTTGCTTGCTTGCCAGCATGCTTTGCAGCAAAATACAATAGAGTCTTTGGAGCCGCCATCTTTAGCGTTATTGTCTATTGGCAAAATAGAAGAACACTTTCGACTTAGACTTGGTAGAGGTAACAAGATTTTGAAAATGTTCCAAAATTCTAATGATGTACAACAAGGTCAGGTTCTGGAGAGGCTGCTCGATTATCTTGCCACGTTTGAATTCTAAGTTGACAATCCATAATCATCAAATGCAAACAGAGAACAAAATTTTTGAAATAATACCTAGGCATACATTTTCAAAAATCTTTCGAAAAACGAACTTCGCAAACGAAGTCTAAATACTGACACAGAAAAGAATTTGTTGGATGTTGCATGCTAGACAACAAATCTCTGTTGGACCTTTATAAATATGCTGAAGTGAACTCTAGTATACAAGTTTGAAGGTTCAAGGGAATAAGATATATTCAAAATGAATGAATAGTCAGAGCACTCACTTTTTGTCCACCAACACTTGAGACATTTCCAAGTCCCTTGATAGAGAGTCTTCTAACCAGATGACAAGGATCGACCAGTTTTGACAACATGCTGTTCATTAATAGCTCAACTAACTGCAAATCTCCACGACATCTTTGGTTGATTAACTGTGCAAAGGAAGCAAGGAAATGCACAATAACGCACAATAATATGACGGCAAAGACTGACAATAAAAAGGGACTATTAAGGAAAGACGTTCGCTTCCCCAAGTGTCCTTGGACGTAAAACAGGATCAATTTATCTTTATCTTATTGAATTGAATTGAATCAACGCTTTCTAGATACTCATCGTGAAGAAACTCAAAATCACCGTCGATGCCTCCATGAGTTAAATGCTTATACAATGTCACGAAAAATATTCCCAAATCTTTTCTCGATATTATAAAGCGCGGCATTGCGACAAACTTGGGTTAATCCAGCTTTGTCGCGTGCGCCACATCGGAAAATCGCCTCAACTGGTGAATTCGGATTCAGTCTTTTTTGTAGTGTGAGGTTCATTTTGTCGTACGATATAGTAAATTTGTGATGTTGAGTGTGGAGGCAACTCGATAACGTAAATTTTGCAAACATGCAGGGATGGCTACACTTGTGAGAGCTCTTGCAGTTTAGTAGCCACACGCATAAAAATTTGACTCAAGTTGACGTGTTCTTGGAATTCATGTATTTAGCAACATGGCCTACAATGCAAGAAAGTCACATACCTCAGCAAAAATTGCAGCAGAGACAACTCGCTGCGTATCATAAGTGCTTTGTAATGCTTGCAGCAAACAAGAAACGATGTCATTTACGTATTTTGGCGATGCATCGCATAAACCCCTGTAAAAAAGAAAGTCGTTTTAATGAGAACTAGAGTTAAGAAAGCAGACTATTATACGATGTAGAGGACTATAACAAGTCGGAGGTCAAAGGCAAAGCAGTAGTTTCGATCAATCTTGATACGTGTGAGGTTATTTCGAGGCTGGGAAAATATCTTGGATAAAACTAACACCAGTTTTCAGAAAATTCCCATTGAAATAATAATCGAACGTTCTATTGAATTACTTTGAGGTTCAGTGTTCAATAACTATGTAAATAAAAAGGGATTATTCTTTAGAATTCCAGCGACCATTTTATTAAGATGTTTTCGAAGATCAATTTTGTGTCATCTGAAAGCTTAATTCAGCCAGATCCCAAATGCGAGTTTCAATCAGTTGAAGTAATCCAATCATAGAATTGAGGTTAGAAATACTCAGTTGGAAAATTAAAAAAGTAAGCTTTACTAATATCATTAATCCCTACCTAACAATAATTTCCAAACCATCAGCAAAAGTCTTTTCATCTTCCAATAATTCCCAACCATTTTCATCTTCAACATGTTTCCTCAATTTATCTGACTTGCTTCGAGTTAGAAATTCCTTGCAGCATTCAGATGCCAAACTAAAAATAGAGCTCAAATTTTCTATATAAAGTAAACATGTCTAATAATTCTAAAAATACCATAGAAAGTTAGGCATAACTTCTCTTTTGAGGAATCCCTTACGAGCATTGGTACTAGGTACTAGATCGTTCTTATTTCTGTCATGTGTTGTTTAGTTGTGTAGTTTCAGTAGTTTGTTTCTTTTTTATCTCTATGTGATTGCCTCGGGGTAGACACAGCCTTTTGCTCCCCGGGGATATTCGTCCTAGTAGTACTGTAGAGTAATTCTTGTAAGTAGTGTAAGTCGTAATATGTATTGTAGCATTTGATTGGACTATATGAAAAAAGCATTGGAATATGGTTACAGCTAGCTACACGTGAGATTAATAAAAGGGGAGAATCTGGGGAAAGGTATCAGAAAATAAATTGAATAATTCAGCCTCAAATGCTCTCAACATTTGTGGCCTAAAAAAATAAGGAACTCTGCATTCCACACCGGCGAATTAAAAGAAACTCATTAGTTTATGCTGTAGAAACTGTAATTCGTCTACCAAAAATATCTGACAAAATACCAAATTGGGCTTTTGCCTATCAGAAAAAGAGAAAGAATCCGAATATGTTCACCGGAAATTATTTAAAGTAGTTTTTATACAAGAGAGGAGTAAATGAAATCTAGCCTCAAGGCTATAGAGAGCAACGAATGGTTAAAAAGGGACAGGTTACGGTTTATTAAAAATACGAAGGACAACAAAATTTATCCATTACCATTTGAGGTATTTTAATGGATATTGCTGTAATTTCCTTGCCTCAAAGAGAAACATGCAAAGTCAACTATTTCAGTGCCGACTTAGATCTTTGTTTATATTCAATGAAGTCTTACCTCATTGGTTGAAGCTGATGGTCCTTGCGCTTTACCTTTTGATCTTGCGGAGGCGGCTTCACTCCAAGGGAAGATCCCATTCGCATAAGTATAGCTGAGAATAATTTGGGGAATAATGAATCAACGAGGTCTTCTGTTTCGGACATTCGGAAGATCTCTGTTAGGGCACATGTCACCTGAAAACAAAAAGATTGCTTCGTGAAGATGTTGGAGCAGGGAAACTAAACAAGAGGAAGTGAAAAAGCTACATTTTCTAAGTAATATGTCGAGTGTTCCAGAGAAATACTTCTTCTTTCAATCAAGGTTTTTTTGAATTGTCAAAATAGAAGAAACTGCGAAAAGGATATAATTCTAAATTTTCGAGGCCAACCTTGGATTTCGACACCTTGCTCTTCCCCAATCGTTTGGGCTACAAACGTGGAATGATCAGAGAATCGAAAAAACGAAAAAGTTGGCCCACATACGTTGGCAACCAAGATGACGGGTTTTCAAATGCCAGTTCCCTCCAATAGACGATTACGGCAAAAATGGCGTCGGGGGACATTTGACCAAGATGCATTGCGCTTGATCATCGAATTTCTATAGANAAGGTTTTTTTGAATTGTCAAAATAGAAGAAACTGCGAAAAGGATATAATTCTAAATTTTCGAGGCCAACCTTGGATTTCGACACCTTGCTCTTCCCCAATCGTTTGGGCTACAAACGTGGAATGATCAGAGAATCGAAAAAACGAAAAAGTTGGCCCACATACGTTGGCAACCAAGATGACGGGTTTTCAAATGCCAGTTCCCTCCAATAGACGATTACGGCAAAAATGGCGTCGGGGGACATTTGACCAAGATGCATTGCGCTTGATCATCGAATTTCTATAGAATCACTGTTGATTCAATTATAGAACTCAATGCATCTTGGTCAAATGCGCCCGACGCCATCATTTCTGTAATTGTCTATCGAAAAAAATTTTGGCAACCCTTTTATTTTATTGGGCAGCATTAAAGAAATTCCCTTCTTCTTAGCTATCTATTTGATTAGGAGAGTTCTGTATAAAATCCCTCCCCCATAGCAGGCACAAATTTATGTTATCTGATGCCTTAAAGCATGGAGCAATGCGGACACCTTTATTTTGAATAATCTTTTTTATCCGCGGCTACTACCTTAACTGCGAGCGGAGTAATTAACCTCTTCGGAGGAGCGCTGTGAGCGTAGCGAGCTACCTCTCCGGAGGAGCGAGCGAGTGGAGCGAGTAAGGTAGTAGCCGCGGATAAAAAATTAATTCAAAATAAAGGTGCCCGCATTGAACATAATACAAGATTATACAAATTCACACCCTGATAATAGTCCCTTTATTTCCTTTATTCTCTTTCCCCCCATAAAATGGACGGTATCCCATACGTAAAGGCCATATACTTACAGCAATTGGCAATAACGTTGCAGTTCGGACAGCATTTTTCTTATCCCGTGAATCCTCCTTTTCTGTAAATGGTGGTGAACGGCTGAGAATATCCAATAAATGATCAAACGTATCTTGTGTCAAATCCTTGTCTTTTGCTAAAGTCTGCCAGAATTCTTTCGTGATCCTAAAATGTTTATGAATTAAAGATGTATGATTGAATTAAGTCATTGATGCAAAGATTGCTCATAACTCACATAACGTTTGAGAAGGACAGAGGTTACCCAGTACACTTTTTACTGAGTATCAATGGGCACAGCGAACTGTATCTTCCATATTCAAAATGCGGTATGGCTGCTATAAAAATTATAAAAATTTATCATGCTGTTGATCTGTTAGTATAATGTTGCCAAGGATCAAATTGTTTCTAGAGGGGGAAACTGTTATGACTAAAAAGTCGCGAAGTCATAGCATGAAAAATATTACTCAGGGCCACAAATTCTAAAGAAGCGTTGTGCTTTGCGTTTGCTACTGTAAATGGTCAGACGATTTTTCAATGATAGTTGACGGTCTCTATGATACATTCCGCCATGCAAAAATTTAGGACTTAAACAAAAACTGGATATGAAAATAATGCACGGCATGCAACATTACAGTATGCTTTAAAGCCTGGTATCTCATAAAACATTAAGAAGTCTACAAAAAGTACGTTTGATCTCGACACAAATTCATCAAAAGAAGATTTTAAGATCAGTAGCCAACTACAATTTTGGATTAATCGGTAATTTAGGAAAATAAAACTTGACACTTACGATGAAAAGGGTAAAGGAAAGCCAAGAATTGCAGTCAACACAATAATCAAATGATGTGATGCCAAAGTTCTTATTGCAACTATGGTCCCAGTTATCGTTGCCGGGAATGAAACTGATAATAATTTATTGTGAATTTCTGTGACCAGTTTCGTAATCTAAAAGTAAACAGAACAAAACGATTAAAAAAATTTCAGTCCATTCTGCAAGACGCAATATGACTGAAGTTTCTCCTTATCGACTCAAATTGATGGTTGTGTAACAGTTCACAATTTAAAGGGGCTCCGTCACCAAAGTGTAAACAAATCTGTAAACGCCATTGTTTTAAGCACGTGTCCCTTGTCTTTTGCAGTTTGTTTGGTGGCTTTACCCAAGCTACCAAAAAGTGACAGTTAAAAATCCACTTATATCCGAGCAATCGTAAAAGATATATATGTTTGGTTTGTTCCGAGCAATCGTAAAAGATATATATGTTTGGTTTGTTCCGAGCAATCGTAAAAGATATATATGTTTGGTTTGTTCCGAGCAATCGTAAAAGATATATATGTTTGGTTTGTTCCGAGCAATCGTAAAAGATATATATGTTTGGTTTGTTCCGAGCAATCGTAAAAGATATATATGTTTGGTTTGTTCCGCTATGAAGTACATGAATTTATCTTCAAAATAACGCCTTCATTTTTAAAAAAAGATTCAATTCTGTGTGATATTGCCTATTAAAAACTGCAAATCACCGTTTCGACCGAAATTTGGAGACGGAGCCCCTTTAAACAAAAAAGACGGCTGTTTAACATGGTATGGATGGATTGTAACAATATCTGTCTCTGTCTCTTTCAGCCAAATTAATTGTGATCACAATACTTCAAAACATTCCTTGAGAACTTAAGTTTCATCAAATGGATACACTTTGATGTATGTTCTATCTTTCTAGGATACAAGCTAGTTTTACCTACGGCAATCATTTATCCCAAAACATTTGTCCTGCCACTCGTGGAAAGTTACCTTTAGCATCCTTATCCTTGCTACATTGTTAATGAATAACCTTCTTAATCACGGGAGCAGGAATGAATTGCAAAAAGTAGGTAACATTCACAAGCTTTCCAGGAGTAAATATTCTTGCAGATATCTACTTTAAGGCTGATTTCCAGTCAGTGGAATTTTCCGAGAGAGCGGAATTTTACACAATAAAAGTTTACTCAGGCGTAATTTTCTATTCAAATTCAAAGCGACATTTTCTCTCGCAAACAATAGACTTCCCGTCCGCTCGGAAAACTCCACTAACTGGAAATCAGCCTTTGATCCCCTTGCAGAAATGATTTCTCCCAATTCCTATACTGAAGACCAATTCTATCATTTTCTTCCTTACACCCAAATGTGGCGCTACGGCACTAATATTTCCCCCTGAAATCCAAGAATATTCTACCATAGTTATGCAGAATACGACTTCATTTGAATCACGAATTCACGTACCCGGCATCAACAGTATAAAATGACTGACTAGCGCAAAGCAATAACTTACAACGAAAGCAACGAACTCTTACCTCAGTATAAAGCTCCGCACCCCTGTGTTTAAAAATACAATTCAGAATTGCACAAGCACCATTTGAACTTGTTGCATGTTTATCAGCTAGGCCATCAAGAAGCGAATAAATCAGATGAATTAGTTGATCATCCGGTGTTTTCTTGCTCAGCACCTTGCAAACAGAATAGCAAAACAAAGATAAATTGTATGATTAAGAGATATTTAATCACAATAATCCATTAAGATTTTCCATGACATTTAAGATGTTTACCAGTGTGCACAGTCAAACACAAAGAGGATTGCACTTACTTTCAAAGAAAAGCAACACATTGTTGCTTAGAGCTAACACAAAAAAATGAATATCTGCAGTTTTAACGACCACGAACTACCTAAGAAAGACAATCTTTATCTTTTCAGTAACTCAAAAATAATTTAACCATGTGATTATAATTTCCTTTTTTCCCTGCTATCTGATTGCCTGAGACAAACCAGCCAGCTAGTTCTTTGCCGTCGTTCCCTACTGGGTAAATAAACTGTAATGTGTAAATAGCACTGTCTTGATAAGATACACAGGTACTGTCTAAGCCTACTACTTACCGTTGCAAGTTCGTTTACGACATTGAATAGCACAGAAGCTTCACTGCTAGTAAGGTCTTCTTTCAGCTTTGATAGTCCTTTCAATCTCTCATCACTGACATCTGCCGGCACACCTAACGAGCAGAAGATCTAGTATCAACAACCGAAATATAATGAGACGACGCAAGCCTAATAAAGTCACATGATTAAGCCTGCCATGAATACAAACGTAAATGGTACAGTTAAGTGAAGTCCTGTATCATCGAAGAGACAGTGCAATGAACGTATACTGCAAACAGAAGTACATATTTCCACTCACTAGAAAGTTTTGCCTGCCAAAACATATAAATCAAGGTATCATTCCGTATAAATCGATCAAATTGAAGAGATGGTCATAGAAAACTGCAAATTATGATCTAAGCGAGACGAAACATGGCTTTGACTGGGCATGTTCGAAATGAATAAATAAAGTTAGTTAGCAATAAACAAAAAGAGTTTCCTACCTTGATATCGATCATTGATGTTCAACAATATATGAACACATTCAATGCTTTCTTGTCTAACCAATACAACTGGGTCTGTGCATCTTGGCAGAATGGTACCAAGGAGAACACCGAGTTGTGAGAAATGTTCCTGTCCCTGAAACCAAATTGCAAAACTTAGATTCTAACAAAGAATATTGAATAACTCATGGTCACTCAAAAAGCAATATTAGGAGAGCTTTTCTATTTTAAACTCAAAAGTACACTTAGAACGTATCGTAAACACGATAACAGCAAAACTGAATATATGATTCCAATAAAAATTACTTTTAAACGCAGTATCACGCAACTCACCGTAGTGCTGACCCATTCGAGAAAATGGCTAAATATTGATTTAACGGTCTGAATAGCTCCTTTCCTTTCGTGATTTTGTATTGACGATAGGAATGGTTCAAGTTGCTGAAAAAGAATTAAAAAACATTAAAGATAAGGAAATTTTCTGATATATCTAACTACAAAAGCCACATTGTGATAAATACGATTTCTACTCCATCCATAATCTTTCAGCAATTTTCGCATCTACCCAACTATTCAAGTGTATTCATTGTAGCAGTATACTGTCCCTAACAAGAACTCGAAATCAAAACAAAATTTGATCGACTTCTTATACCTCATTCACACTGAAGCAGTTAAACTAGCTTTGTCTAACCCAGGTTAAATTCTAACCAATTAAATGCCTTCGATTTGCTGGATCGACCAATTAGAAAGCAGCATTCAATAACCTGGTTTATTGTAAGCTCGTTTAACTGGCCATGGCCAGTGTGAATGGGGTATTAGTCCTTTTCAAGTATTTTCAGAAACACTTT
>REGM01000117.1:401222-422971 GCA_004194415.1 Aurelia aurita | reverse complement strand
TTTTTTTTATAAGAAACTGCTTATAAGAAACTCAGACTCTCAGATTGCCAAAACATTAAGAAACTCCAGCATGTTTTCTTTATTTCTCACTTGTTTCCTGTATCATATTACTCGGAAAGTACTTGAGTAATGTCTAAACATTGGAAAGGCTTCAAAACACCTTGTTTTGAAATGTTCTGGAGGTCACAGATCTGATAATTTTAAGAAACTTTCAGTACTGGCCCAAATTCTTAGTTTCTTATAAAAAAAAATACGTGTAGGAGATCCACTGTTGTTCTCGTCGGCTCTCGTGTCAAAAATGCAAAGATTTGCTTCGCCACTGCCTCAGTAATAGAAATTTGGTACTGTAAGAGCCAGCTGTGGCTTTTTTAATGTATTTGCAATGATATTTGAAAAGTAGAAAGACACTGATTCGATTTTACTTCGTTTTTGGAGGGCTTATTTGGTAAGGATGAAGACCCCAAATGATGGGCCTACTTCAAAAGCCGTTTTCCCCAGATTAACGCATTCTTTTAAAAAGATTCACGAGGAAAATTTGAAGATATTAGTGCTGAGTTGAAAAATATGAATTTTTACTGAATTTACCTTATAGTCGTTGGCACAATGAGCCAAACGTGGGGGGTACTTTCTCCCGTCGTTTCTTTTGTTTATGTGACGTCATGGTCATATCTGATTGGCTAACGCACAAATGTAAACATCCGGTTCGGCTCTATTGAAAGATTATTTGCCCTTGCTATCTGTGTTTGAAAATTTCCTCACAATCTATATGAGGATACCAAATTTAAGCATAGGTTCCAAATCTTTAAATTGGCGTAAAAAGATCGGTGTAAAATTCTGTGACTTATTTCTTTGAATTGAATGGCTTGAAAGAAACGTTAACTACTTTGCTACAATTTTACCGTTGGACTTATAACCGTTGGACTTTTCAGAAATTTGCACCATTTTTTTAAATTACAGCATATTTTATACTTCAGCTCATTTGAGGATGTGACGTCATCAAATTTCTAAATCGCAAACCAGAAGAATAAAAGACTTTTGCTTGATATGTTATCGTAGACATTCATAAACTATGTTTTCTTGGATGTTATTCTATGTTTCCTCAACAAATTTAGAAATCACGAGGGTTTTAAGTTTTCTTCGAAATTTTTCTTGAATTCTTAAAAAAAGGAAAACACTATAATTTTGAAAATATTGAAGATTTTTGAAAAGTCCAACGGTAGAATTATTACAAAGTAGCTAAAGTTTCTTCAAGCTATTCCATTCAACGAAATAGGTCACATAATTTTGCACCGACCTTTTTAAAGATTTAGAACCTATGCTCCAAATTTAGTGCTAAGTCCTTTTGTACTTCAGTCATATATGGTCTTATCTAAAAAATCTCTTTAAATATCAAAGGCTCTATTTCAAGTCACGGATTAATGATTAAGATACGTATAGGTATTACATTAAATGCGATGTTCATTCTATATAACACGCTAAATTTGAAGACAGATATTCACAGCTTTCAATTCTTTCTCAGCCAAAAAAATTCCGAAGAATATTCTTACACGGAGGCCAGACAAATCCACAACCTTACGATAACACTATGATAAAACATTCTTAGACAATGAATGACGTATTTTACTGGAAAATACCTGAACATATTTGAGTAATGCCTCTCTTTTGGTGAAGACGTAATCCACCTTCAAATGACTTGGATGTAGCGCTTTTCCAAACAATGAAGCAGCTTTGATAAGGTTCTGTCTCACTCTCGGATCTCGTGAAGTGTTATAATGCGGACCAAGCACCCTTAGAACGTTTGTTTCGAGTCGTGATGTGATGAGTCTGGGATGGATAAAAATTGAGTGATAAAAGGAAAGCAATTTCTATATCCTCAAACCCAACATAATTTTTAGTTTGTGCAAGGTTAAAAGCTTGCATTTGCAAAGAGCAAAACAATCTAAAAATATCCCATTCATATCGAAGGTGCACACGGGCAAGAAACAATGCAGTGTATGAGTGTTTTCTTTGTTCTATTTATAGACGAACCTATTTACCATAGGATGCAGTTAAGCCTAGGGTCTCCATACAATAAAATATTTAGAAGTGCACTCTGAGATAAATAGTTTATATTGATTTCTATTTCAGACAGAACATCAGATACCTTTCCAAGGAGGAGTGTTCTCTGCTGATTGAACTCTTGGCAAAGCAGCATAAAATGCTCGGTATTTTCCACACCATCATTTGATAAGCACATAGGATCAGAAATATCGCAAAAATTGTGCCGAAACTTATGCTCTCTCAAGACGCTTAAGCCTTTCCNGCACACGGGCAAGAAACAATGCAGTGTATGAGTGTTTTCTTTGTTCTATTTATAGACGAACCTATTTACCATAGGATGCAGTTAAGCCTAGGGTCTCCATACAATAAAATATTTAGAAGTGCACTCTGAGATAAATAGTTTATATTGATTTCTATTTCAGACAGAACATCAGATACCTTTCCAAGGAGGAGTGTTCTCTGCTGATTGAACTCTTGGCAAAGCAGCATAAAATGCTCGGTATTTTCCACACCATCATTTGATAAGCACATAGGATCAGAAATATCGCAAAAATTGTGCCGAAACTTATGCTCTCTCAAGACGCTTAAGCCTTTCCTTAACTGAGTGAGCAATCTAAGACCATTGGGTTCAAAAACTCCATATGTTTCATACTTTTGGGGTCTTATCAGTTTAATAAGCCTGGACTTGAAAATTGCCAATGAAGCAGAATTACGTATCTCAGGGGACGGATGATCTGGTGGTAGACGTAAACCCATAGTACCCATAGGTAAGAATGATGATCAAAAACATGATACAGAATGATCAAAAGAATATTACCCAGTAGGTCCATAAAATATGACGTATCCATATGATAAAGCCACTGTACATTTTATGCGTTCTACATCTGCCTCAGTCTTGTCCTTTACAAGAAAAATTAGGGTAAATAAGACATTTCAAAAACGAATGAAATTGATTTGACCAAAATCGATCATATTCTAGAGCGTTCAAAATTTTCCGAAAAAACAAAGATTTCACAGAGCCACAAAAGTATGAAAAAGCATTGAAACATCATAAGCTACACCACTGTTACGTTTGAGACAAAAGCCTTTAGCAGTGACACCATCGGAATAACGCTTTGTTGATTTTCAGAACAGAGAGAAACAAACTTATTTGACTTTTAGTTTTGGTGGCAGATAAATTGATAGAGGTTCTTTCATACTTCAAAGAGATCACACAAAAATGCTTTTAATTTTAGATGTAGCAGAACGGCAAATCTACGTCAACATTTAAACGATCGATCAAAGTGTCAAGCTCTCCAAACGGTCAAAATGTTCGACCATATTGTAGCCTGTAAACACTAATATCCTTTGTGGCGCAGCAAGTATATAGTCAACAAAAGACTGCATTGAATGGTATTCCGCAATTAAAGTGAATGACCTGAGCTATAAGGCGCCCGTCTATAAATAGGATAAAGAAAAACGAAAACACTCTATTGTTTTCTTTGGCTTTGCTCTCTTTGCCTACTTGCTGGATTATCAAATACAATAGGTTATTTATAAACTTATGCGATCTCATTGTTTAACTCAGGTTATTCCCTTTAACCACACACATACCGAGTGGGTCAGAAAAAACAATCCCCGTTTGAAAGGCCACTGCTCCCTGGATATTGAGGCAATAGTATTGGTAAATATATTGTTTCATATTGGACATGTTCAAATAAATTCCAAATTTTTACCTGACTGAAATCGGCCACTCCGTTCTGAAATTATGAGGGATTTTCTCAAGAAAGCCCCTCCAAGAAACCTTCAAAAACGGCATAAAATCACGACCAAATTTGCGTCATATTTCTTCCTTAATAGCAATGACTTGTACATGCTTTAGCACGTTATATCCCTTTGGGAGGATGAAAGTGCCATCCCTGGGAACAAAATAACATTATTCTCGGAGATTGTGTCCTCCCAAGAGGATAAGATGTGCTAAAGCATGTGCAAGTCATTGCTGTAAGGCAGAAATATTTGGAAAATTTGCTCGTGACTTTAGGCCTGTTTTGAAGGATTCTTGAAGGGGCTTTATCCAGAAAATCGCTCATGATTTCAGAACGGAGTGGCTGATTTCAGTCGAGTGAATTTTAAATTATATTTGAACATGTCAACCATCAAATAATGTATTTGTCAATATTATCGTTTTGATATCCAGGGAGCAGTGACCTTTCAAACGGGGATTGTTTTTTCTGACTCACCTGGTAGAAAAAGAGAACATTTT
The DNA here is from genome assembly GCA_004194415.1 of Aurelia aurita. Lineage (NCBI taxonomy): Eukaryota > Metazoa > Cnidaria > Scyphozoa > Semaeostomeae > Ulmaridae > Aurelia > Aurelia aurita. The sequence continues at coordinate 418,689 of REGM01000117.1, read as the reverse complement.
TCGAATGTAAAAGGTTACTAGACTGCTTTTGAGTGCAGATTCATAAACAATAACGCCTTGACAAACACACACACCTTCATAAAGCCCATGAATCCAGTTGATTTTCTGACCATATCTGTTTTCGTTATTTCTTCAAGTTTGACTAAGCTCTGATCAAGATGCGATGCTGCGCAAAATCCTAACGCCATTGCGCAGCCTTCTCTCTCAATCTGACTGGTATGATCAACGGAGCCAAATATCAAATTCAGATGCTCTCGAACAAAGTCAGTTGTATTTGTTTTTCTCAGCACAATACCAATACATTTGTAAAGAAACCCCTGCAGGAAATAAAGAACAGAAGTTACGTATGCAAGCGAACCTACAATTTTGCTTGTGAACTTTACGAAATAATCTGAATGCATATAAATCTCTAAAAGAAGATTAGCCTAAGGAGATTGGCATTAATCAGGGACAGTAGGTTCAAGGTTCAAGGTTCAAGGTTCAAGGTTGAAGGGCGAAAATCAGGACAACAGTCATGTCAGCCCAGTTAATGGCACTAGGCAAGATTAGGGCATAGTTGAAAGGGAACTATATCTAACTTTGCGTCCTAGCTGTGATTTTAATCATTTCAAAAGGTAAATTTTGTACAAAGGCTACCTAAAAATATCAATCTTTATGGAAATTTATGCACAAACAGATAAATTGAAGAAATTTAGTGTACACTATCTGAAAGCACGATTATTCTTCTTATTGATTATCTGAAGTAATTTAAGGTAATTATTTTCAATTAGATAAACGTTTGTATGCGATTGCATATAACAAGAACAGCAATAAAGTGATAAGCAGTATGGAGAACCAACCCAAGCACTGAACTGCGGATTCCTACAATTGAGGGTGCAATAAAGAAAAAGGTGTGCACATTTGTATTTGATTGCCTCCAAAACAACGTGTGTGACCCATTCACACATTATTTTGAGAGAAAAGAACATGGTCAAAATACAAGAAGTGATAACTTAACTGTAAAAGTCCCAAAGATGATAACTGAATTTGGTCGTAAAAGTCTTTCTGTGACTGCTGCAAATAGTTATAACAACATTCCTATCTTAGCACGAAAATTGGACTCTAGGGTTTTATTCAGGACACATGTACATGATCTGATTTAAATATGTGTAATTTTGTAGCTAGCTTAATTTACTCCTTTTAGTTTGTATATTACCTTACGCACAGGACCCTAATGATAACAGTATGCTCGTCATACTGATAGGTTATTCCTGTATAAAAATTCGTGTATTATTATTAGTATTATTATTATTATTATTATTATTATTATTATTATTATTACGAAAACTGTTAAAGAAATGTTTGATTTATATCCCAAGAGCAGTGACAAGGTATTTTTCGTCAACAGACTACTTGGGGGGCTTGGGATCAAGAAACCATCAAACGTATATAGGGCACTACGTTTATCTAATTTGATAAAAATGCTGAATCACGACGAAGAGAACATACGGTATCTGGCAAGAAAATCTTTGGAATTAGATATGAAATCACGTGGTGTTAGACAGACAGAGAGCGAAATCAATTTTCTAGGTTATGCATTAGATGCTAACCGATAGCAAAGACAAAAACATATGGAGGGAACTCTGATTGGCCAGATCTACTTTTTCATGCAAACAAGTTCAATGGATCAGTTATCTACAAGGACAGTTTTGCAGTGGTTATCGTTAATGACAAGGAGCTAAATAGGAAAGATTTAAAAAGAGAAATCGAGAGAGAATTGGAGCAACAGGATATCATTAAAAGCTGTGAGCTCCGCATGCAGGGAAACTTTATAGGAATCGAGAACATAGACAGAAAAATCTCACATCAAATTTATTACGGTTGGAAGCTGGCTGATAGCTTAGTCAAGTTTATTCTACGTGCACGTATGAATCAAATTCCTTGTAATCAACTAATTCATATGTGGAATAAGGATCACGATAAAAGGTGCCCAATGTGTAACGAAAGAACTGAATCAATGGCTCACTTAATGAATTCCTGCAGAAAGTACAAAGATTTATATTCACGAAGACACGATCGCGTCGTAGAATTCTTAGGCCAAAAAATCCAAAGAAAGAATTCAACATCAACTTTATTTGTCAACAAGATGGTAGAAACAGCTTTTCCGCATATCAGAGATGCATTGCAACAGCTAACCCAAAGGAAGCCTGATATATTAGAGATAAAAATGAACAAGAGAGAATGCGAAATTGTTGAAGTCACTGTCTGCTTTGATCTGTATTTGGACACATCTTACAATGAAAAAGTAAATAAGTATCAACATTTGATAAACTTACTGAATGAACATGGAATTGCAACGCGTATCAGTGTTATGTGCTTTGGATCACTCGGGACCGTACATAAGAATATCAGGGGAAATTTGAAAAGGTTAGGACTATCAGGGGAAGAGACAAAAGAAACAATGAAGTGGTGCAGTGTGTCAAACATGATTTGTGGTAACATCATATGGCGAAATAGATGCAAAAAAGTGCATGGACAGTAGGACTGCTAATTTCTGGTGATGTGCAAGGAACATATTTGGCTATAAGACGTTTATTTACAGTTTGCTCTTAAGTTGTCAAATCATATCCATTATTATTATTATTATTATTATTATTATTATTATTATTATTATTATTATTATTATTATTATTATTATTATTATTATTATTATGATTATTATTATTATTATTATTATTATAGCGTCAAGTAAGATTGATTACTCTTGTTTCAAGTTGATAATACGCATAGAAAACAAGAATAGTTTGTTTGAAAATTTTCGCTCTATCGTAGATCTTCATCAATCAATTAATATTCGAATAAATGCTTTTTGAATTCGTGTATAAAAATTCGTGTATTATTATTATTATTATTATTATTATTATTATTATTATTATTATTATTATTATTATTATTGAATTTACCTTTTCTTCTGGATATTTCTGATAAAGATTGATTTGCTCTCCCATGACTCTGCCAAGGCTCAAATTCCATTCTTCTGTCTCGATTTCACTCAGAGTTTTTGAAAGAAGCTTCAGAAGGAAATAAGAAAATGTAGAAACTCAAGTTGTCAATAAAGAAAACTCTAGGGTTATCTACTTAGCACATAGTGGCACAAGATTGCTGCACGCTAAACTCTTGCATCGAAGTGTCAAAATCAGTGTTGACATTTTACCTGAATTAAGGACTCAGCTTATTTTCTCTGTACGGAGAAGATACGAGAATGAAGGTTCAAACTACCTTTTACCTCGTTCGAAAATAAATGAATCAATTCAAATTCAGCACCTTCCACAATGACTATGCTTAGCAGACTCGATTCAGCTAAGGTATGCGAAATATCAATTTGGAAAATAAATCATTACCTTTAAAATTAAGTCTTCCCATGCTTTTTGGCTCCAGTTCTCCATGTCATTGGAGTTTTCTGAAAAATAATTTGACAAGTATTAGAAATTACGAACTAAAATAGATTTAATTTGGCATTCTGATTGATGATATTCAATATTTAATCAAAAATTTTAAATATTTATATTCATTTTGTATTGCACAGGAGTTCTTGACATATTTTTTGAAAACCATTATTTTGGCAATTTTCATACAAGTTACAAACGTTTGCACTTGATTCAAAAATAAATTTAAAATTCCAAAACATAATTACCATCAAGGTACTGAAAAAGTTTTGGTATAACGGTATCCCACATCTCAACAATCCCACTATGAAGATTTGGTGAAAGGGCCTGCATAAGCTTCAATACATATGCTCCCCTCCCTCTGCCATTGTGAGGATAGCCAGCTAAAACCTATGAAAAGAGGAAACATGACAAGATGAGACTCTAAGCAACATCTGATGAGCTGCAGCATTTCAAACATTTTGATTGCTGCTTGCTGGAAATTTTCATTCTACGTTTGAGTTGGTCAAAACAACAAAGAAAAACTAGTGTACTCTACCTAGAAAGGCTACATTAATTTACAGCTCAAACGTACAAAATGTAAATCATTTCAATACAAGCATTACTGTCAGTAAAGCAAATTAAATCAAAAGAACTAAGACAATTTCATATTAAAGTTCTAGGAATTCAAACTATGGAAAGAGAGCATTTGTTGCTGTGCCTTTAACTTAGCTAACCTTCAGGTCAGCAAATGGACATACAAAAAATATCAGGGGCGTTGTGAAAGTCACTAGCTACCGTGCCCTCTTGAATGATGAGTATCAGCAACTGTCGATATTCGTTCAGCATAATATACTGCAACGCCGAAGTTTTACTGCAAGTAAATTGATCTCACTGTTTATATTCAAACGGATGAAAAAGATGACAGATACTTACAATTAATCTTGCAATGATCGCAACAGGTTTTGGAATGTTCACTAAAAAATACAGAAACACCGAAATAAATGTTATATCGAATGCTTTGACAACAGGAGACTCTTTAATAACCTTCAAATTTCGAATTTTAGTTTCTTTCTGCTCTAGATCGTTGAAAAACCATTTCTCTGAAATATAATCGTCAGAAAATAAAATTTTGAGGCAGTTACATCTTGAGTAAGACGATCTCCCACAGATCTTCATCAAAAGTATTTAAACATGCGTTCCAAATCAAAATCCAACTGGGTGTAGAAAAAAAGCACGGTCCTCCTGAAAAGACTTAGAAATGACAAAGAATTAGAAATGTCGCTACCCTGAAGTAAACCATATTAAGCTCTTTTTTACCTTGAACAGTGAAGTCAATTTGGTAATCTTCCGTTTCCTCTTCTCGTTTCTTTGCAGCAAGAAAAGACAAACTCTTCGTAGTTGCAAGGATGCCCTCAGTGTAATGGACAGGAAGGATCACTTGTAAAAGATACGGCCAGAGAACCTTGAAGAAAAGGGACAGGTCCATGAATTGGTGGATATTCTTTAAGTCGAGTATCCTTCTGGAAAGCACGATCACATTTCTTTCTTTTTTCATTTCCGAGCTGATCTCTCACCTTTATATTCGCTCCATACCTTTAAGTTCCCATCTTTTAATCACAGAACCTAGGTGGATTCAACTGTTTTTCTGTTGCATCTCATCTTGCACCTTTCTTAGGCAGACTATAAGTCTATGCCAGAAGGATTAGATCCACTGAAAGTCAAGCTTCACAAAAATTCGAACACAAACAGGCATGTGAAGGAAAATAATGAAATCTTTTTAACATACCTCTTCCATAATTGAAACCGTTGTAGTCAGAAGATGTAAAATATTTTCACATAATGATTTCAACTCTTTTAATTCTTTGGCAGCTCCTCCTTTAGCAGCATCCTAAGATTTGAAAAATAAACAAATAAAACAAAGACAAAACAAAGACAATAAAGGGAGACAAAAGAAAAATTCCACAAAGAAACTCAACAAGTCAAGTGTCATTTTTTCGATCATTTACAGAAGGGAAGATCATTTAAAGGGGGCGTATAAGCTAAACTTAAAAAAACCATGAATTTCTCTCCCTAATGCAGGAAAACAACAGCAGATACATTACAAATGAAGATATTTCTATATATTTGAACTCCGTAGAATTAGCGATTGCAATCAGACTTTTCATACCATCCACGATTTTGGAGAAACAGCAAACAGTCATAGAAACAGCTAGCTTCTGAGCCACCACCAGTTTCAGATGTGTTTAGCCTAAACACACGACAGCCCATTGCAGGCTGAAGAAATTCTATGACACGCGCCCTTTGTTTACTAAACCTTGAACAGCCCATTTAATTACAGAACATCATCTAATTTCAGTCCAAGATGATATACCAAAAGAAAACATACCTCAGTATCGCTTAACGAGCACTGCCGCACAATGAACTCAACTAACTGATCACCTCCATCTAAGTCCAAATATCCATGATGGGCCATCGCAGTTACAACTTGTGCCAATGCCTTTCTTACCTGACAAAGATGTGATTCATAATAGTTGTTTGGAGATACAGCAGGACAATGATGGAAAACAGGCGATGTGTGGTCAAATGTTGAGTCTCTCTTTTCTTTTCTTTTCTTTCTTCTTTCGTTTCTTTGTAGGCCTGTTTCACATTTGATGTTAGGCTTATATAGTGTAAATGAAAATTCATCTACACTAGATTTAAATCCAAAAACCAACCAATAATGTTTATCATCGTCGCCTATGCTAGCCTGGCATCCAATGTGAAACTGGTTTAAATATTTACAGGTAAAAATCGTGTATGTGTAGTTTTTCGTAGTTGTAGATTCAGGTAAATTTAGCTATATATCTTCATGTTTTCGCCAGGAGGTAGTCATGATTTTTTGCTCCCCTTGGTATCGTCCTTGTAGTGTTGTAAAGTAGTTAGTACGTAATGTCTTAAGTAGTTCGTTTTTGTAAACTTTTATATTGAATATAAAAAAAAAAAAAAAAATTGAGTCTGTGGCTTCTTTGAATGAGATATTAAGGGTTGGTGCGGGATGGGATAAGAATCGGATTCAGCTAAATTTTGCAATATTTCTCACATTAATTAGGCCTTTGAGCCCTTGACACAAATACACAGAAAGGAAATTTTCAAAAACAGTAACATAATCTACCAAATGATAACGTCTTTGCTATCAAATCAAAGGTCAGATGTTTCTTTGGAAATTTTACCTTAACTAACCTAAATGACCATCAGGTACAGAATAAAAAAACTATGCACTTATGCTCAGATAAAATTGGTTTTCAAGTTCGAAACATACCTAGATACAATTAATGACGTCTAACAAAGGCAAGGCTTTTCAAAATTAAGGATGAGTGCGCATAAAAGATCAGAGAGGTTCTGCAAATACTGTCTGTCAAAAGCAAAGCAGGTTCTAGGGGATGAGGTGCACTTTGTCATGATGTGTCCTCATTCCAAGAGAAAATCTTGAAAATAATGTGGCTAAGTTAGACCCTAATATAAAGCATCTAAGCGTTTGGAATAAATTCATCTGACTCTTAAGTCAAGAGGATACGGACTGACTTAACTGGGTAGCAACGTTCGTGTCGAAAAGTTTGAAACAGAAATCAAAATCACAAAGTCAGTTATTGTTCGTCCTGCGATTCACATGCAAATTAACTGTGTTACCTTCGTTTTGTCATTTGTATTACTCGCTTTTATTAGATTAACGTTTTTTGCGCTTATCGCTGATATTTGTTCGTTCTATTGTAGTTTAAACCTATAGTTGTTTTGTACTTAGGTAGAGGCCTTCTTGGCCTATATACCTTTTTCATAATAATATAATCAAAGAATGTTGATTTTCGAAAAATTTGCATTGTTTTGGGTTGACCAGTACACCCAGTGTAGTCATGTAGTCAGTCGATGTCTGATATTGCAAAAACTATTTAAATGCGATCAAAATATCAAAACCGAAAAGAAAATAATAACAACGAATGAAACATTACTAAAGGCATTACTAATGGTATTACTTTTAAATTGTTTCAACTGAAAATTACCTTGACATTGTTATCATGTAAAACAGCTGTCAAGCCGCTGATTAGAACTTCCTTCTTGTTTTGCAACAGGAGATCTAGAAAAGAAAGCATGTTATTACTTCTTCACAATTTGCATTTTTAGGCACGGAATTTTGATTTTGTTTGAGCCCTTTCTACTTAAAAGATATTGTTCATCATCTAACGTCATGCTTCAAACAGAAAAATACTTGCGTTAAACCTTATAGGATGCAAACGATGCAAGAAACTACGGCTAATAAGAAATCTGACATCCTCTAAAACGACAATAAAAAATCTTCATAATTTCGAAAATATCATCAGAAATGTCCTGTTACACAATTTCCAATATGTTACCTACAAGAAGTGGAAATATCACATTTTACCTGTGGAGTAGATTATATGCCTCATAACACCAAGGGTTGCAGCCTTTGACTTTTCATTACCAGTCTCCAATTTTTGTAGTAAGAAACCAACCAAGCGATCCGAGAAAGCTTTTGCTGAAAAGGGGATAATTTGAAAATTAGCTACTATATTATGACTCGATATGTAAATTTGAAAACGTTAAAACGTACCTATCACGTGGCTTGAATAATTCGCACTCGAAAATCCGAGTTGGGGTAAATGAAGCCATTGCAAAGTATAACATCGCACTGGGATTTTGAGAGTGTGTCGTTTATTTATCGCAATAAATAATTTAAAAAGCTTGGAAGCTGTCCAAATCATTCAAAAACTTTAGCAGATAGATAGGCGCATGTCTTAAAGGAAGGTGGACTTTGAAGAAGCGACGAGCAACTTACAGCCGACAGAGTTTGTGGTGCTGATTACGAAATAATCGTCGCAAAGGCCAATTTTTCACAGCTTTCTTGGCCTAAATTTTTGTTTTGCTTTTAAAAACAGCATGATCGTGCAATAATTTACGATTTTTGAATTTACGACGAGGTGGCCGAGTGGTTAAGGCGATGGACTGCTAATCCATTGGGCTCTGCCCGCGTGGGTTCGAATCCCATCCTCGTCGAAGGTCTTATGGTGTAATGGTTAGCACTCAGGACTCTGAATCCTGCGATCCGAGTTCAAATCTCGGTAAGACCTAACTTTTCTTTTGTTCATTTCATATGTCCTTCAGCAATATTCTGTTATTAATTGTATACATACATATACGTCACTATTTTACTTGTAAAATTTAGTTTTTCTACTATATACTACATTAGTTGCAATGTATTAGTTTTAAATTTGCTGAGAATACATTGAATACTTGAATACTTGAATAATTTCAAAGGTTTAGGTCTGACTGACAATTGCTACCTATCCTTCCCTACTCATTATCGCGAGGTAGAATAGAGGAGCAATTTTATGCAACTTTTTGCAAAGTTCCCACAGAAACGTATAGAAATTGCCGAAGATTAACCCCAAAACAAGATGGCGTCGTGTTTTCAACGCTGCTGTGACGTCATGCCGTCTGTATGAATTATCTGGCTTTTTATCTTCATAGCACCGCGGTGGGATGAGAGCGCCAACCTCATAACTTCGTAGAAATGAAGATATTGTAAAAAAGAATTTTGAATATGGCACAACCAACATCTAGACAATGGGAACATTGTCTCTTTCTTAATCAATGACGCTCAACTATAATCATCATAACATAACAAAGAAAAATTCACCGAATAATATTTTTCAAAGTAAATTTTTGGTGATTATCTTCAAAATGGCCTTTTGGAAGCCATCACAAGGTGCAAATAAGCAACGTATGTCTTTTTAAAGACCTCTGCTAACCATGAGGCTTTGCGTGCTACGCATGAGAAAACAGCACAACACCGGCCTAAGATCAGAGACTTTCAGATGATCTGAAAGTCCATTTGCAGCGCATTCTGGGGAAGCAACGGCGTGCAAAGCCACATGGTTAGCAGTGGGTCTTTAAGCTTGCCAAGATTTTCCGTTTTCACACATATATTCACAAATGGTTGCAGAGTACTCACTCAGCACTTGAAAACAGCGTAGAATCTCGTTGTAGTTTTTCACGGTTTGTATATCAGCGTAATTGGGTTCATTGCAAGCCTAAAACAAAACGAAATGGGTAAGGTATTAAACCAAATAACCACGCAGGTCACGGCTCCAAATCTTACCTGGATCATCATAATTGATCATATGCTTTCTCTCTGCCTTCAGCTTTCCCTAATCCAATAATTCCTACTTGAAATAATCACAAAAAAAGTACCAAAAGGAATGCAGCAATCAACGAAAACCCTTTCAGATAAACAGACAATAGGCCAGCTCATATTTCGAGAGAAAATTCTCCCATCTTCAGGGTCTCTCTTAAATCTAATATTTCATATTCTTACGTTTTTTTTAATATCATCTGAAGGTTTGTCATGTCTGCTGTCAAACGAAAAATTTTGCAAACAGATCATCAGTGAACAAATGACAGTTTCAACGTAAAATGGAGAAAATAAATCTTACGTGTTGATGTATTCCAATAAGCAGGCTATCGAGAAATGGAAGAAGGATGAGTGAGCCATCAGCAGTTGCAGCATCAAGAACCATACATAAGCTCTGTGAAGAAAAGTTTGATCATTGATACATTACACAAAAACGAAGTACGATAATACAAATAACAAGTTAACTGCCGCTTAGAGCTCTGATCAGAAGAGAGAGGGTTTAGCAAAGCACATATCAAGCACTATGTTAAAAGACACTCTCCGCAAAGAATGATTTTCTGCGGAGAAAAAGTGCATGAGGTGAATATTCGTCTCAATAATATACATGTAGGAAGATCGTGGAATTTAGAATTGATTTGATAGCTGGCTTGATTAGGACCGTCGAAGGAGGAAGCACTCTGCCTTGGTTCAAGTTTTAGATAAGAATAAGCTTGATGCATCGTACTCGTCAAATAAAGACTCCTAATTCCGCATCAAAAATCGATGTCTCCTCTTCTTACTAAATTGTTAGGAATGCCTTAATTTTGTGCATTCGCTTTAGACTTTAGCACAACTTCAACTAAAATTTATTCTGCAAATACTTGGTTGTTCACAGAGAGTAAACACCGATGAAAAATGTATGATCTACGTTTGCGACTGCGAATCAAACTTTTTCACATAGACTTCTGTTATAAAAATTTCATACATTGGATAAGCACGCTGCTGTTCGAATTCCTCGCATTGCATAATTCTTAAAAAACTTGGAGGAAAATAACAGGATTCTTTCAATTCTCAGATAAAAGAATAAAATTTGTGAAATCATACTTCAATGCGACACGATATAAGTCAAATTTCAAAATAATCGCTGTTAAAAATTATTAAAATCTTTGACTTCATATTTTCGTAAATATTTTATACCTGAGTTATCTGATAATGCTCAGGATGTTTTTTGTACAGCGATGTGATGCCTTGGAGAAGTCTTTGTGCTTGTTCCTCTAATTTGTCTTTTGCCATCAAATGTGACATGTGACCAAGTGCACCAACAATGGCAAGTCGTATCTGATAGACAGAAATCATTTCAAAGTTAATTTCATTGCCTTTGCCCATCCCCATGTTTTACTTCACAATCTCACTGTGTTATCTTACTTCATCCTTATTAACCTAGCCAATCTCGGATAAAAATAAACAAATACACAAATTCGATAGAAATTCAAGTTAGAATGCAATGAAAGTCTCTGAAAGCGATCAGAAACTTCGGTCAGACCATATGGCTCAAATCCTTAAAAATTTCATGTAAAATAACGTTCCTAAAATAGATGGGCTTCCTGCACTTGCCTAATTTTTTTCTATCGGGAATAAACTTGGCTAACTATCCACCACGACAATATGTTATTTTTCTCCTATTTCTCTCCGATAAGCCCCAAGAAATTTACACCGAGATCTGATCCCTGAGAAACCTTAGTCAAGTGATCGACATTATTCTCTATTGACAGTTTCTTGCATAAACTAATTTTAAGGATTTCTTTCACCAACTACACGTATTTTTTTATAAGAAACTAAGAATTTGAGCCAGTACTGAAAGTTTTTTAAATTATCAGATTTTCAGTACTCGGGAGTTTCTTACGAGTTTCTTACGACTTCCATAACAATCTTCATGTTTACTTCCTGTGCCCTCGTGAACATTTCAAAGCAAAGTTTTTTTAAGCCTTTCCAATCTTTAGACATTACTCAAGTACCTTCTGAGTAATATGATACAGGAAACAAGTGAATATAAGGTAAAAATATGCCAAGGATTTCCTAGACTAAAATGAATAGTTTCTTAATTAATTCTTTCCCAGTACTGGAGTTTCTTAATTTTTTGGCGATCTGAGAGTTGAGTGTCTTATAAGCAGTTTTTTATAAAAAAAATAAGTGTAAATATTTTTGGATTATTCATATATTTTTTTCTCTTTTAAATCCTATTTGAAGATTTCAACTTGACCCTTTTCGTCTCTCTAAGAGATGTAAAATAGAAGATAAACATATCAAATAATCAATTAGAATGCATACTTTAGGTTCTTTGGATTGCAGCCAAACATTGAACATAATCTCGTAAGCTGAATATATTTCACCAAAGAATCGGTCTTTCGTAATGTCTGGATATGGAGCATTTTCAATGTTGGCACAGTAATCTAAGATTGCCTCGCTGAAACAGCCAATACCTAAAAATAAAATACGAGTAAACTGATATTTTCTTCGAATCAAGTCTTAAATTTGAAAAATTCCAAGTCGCCAGCTCTGCTTTACATTGATCAGATTGTTGCAAATAAAGATAATGTCCCGAGGTTTTTCTGAACAAAATTCGAGCATCTTGGGAATTTTTCCTGCTGAAACATTCCTACTTCTTTCAGCTTATATTTGCTACAAAATTAAAAGACACATGTGTATGTATATGATCACCATGAAAAACGCTCCAAGGGGTAAAAATTCTACAGAAAATGGGAAGCTACCGTTTTTTTTAAGAAATTGATAAAACTATAGCCTATTTACGATGAACTTCGACGCAGTCTTCAAAACATTTGGGAAATTAATTTGAATGTTCCCCTGAAATTTCAGCTAATCAGATCCGTCAAAAATATTTCGACCGAAACCCTTCGCCCAAAAATTTTGATTTTAAAATTTTTCATTTTTAATATGGTTCGTTTACTCTGAAGTTTCAGCAAATAATATATTGTCACTCACAATGTGCAAACACCCATTTCAAGTTGTCCTGTTTCACCATACCAAGCATTGCCAGCATTCTGCTAAATATATCTTTCAAGAATGGAACAACTCCAAATACTAAAACGAAAGAAATATTCCTTCGAAAACATATGAGAGAACAGAAAATGGAGAGGATGGATTCTACAGTTTGGTTCTCAAAGTGAAAGGGTTTGTGAAGTTAAAAGGATCAACCATCTGAACCATCATGTCAAAGGGGCCATATTCTTTTGAATATTTTCACGATGCAAACGAAACCGGTCTGGCCTTTTGGGATTATTATTCTTTTGGGAAGTATATAACAATTTTTCTCAGTTTACTTTTTTATCTCACTTGGTTTCTTCGCTATCCTTAAAAATTCATCACTAGCAAACTCTAACTACATGAGTGGTCACCACTTCACATTAGTCTGACATTTCTAGTTGTTTTCTGGTTGTCACCCGACGTCTAATGTGAGACAGATACTAGTTTGCTTTCTTTGTAGTTTTTGAATAGTGATATTTTTGAATTGTAAGTGCCTTTCATAGTGGGAACTCCAATGAAGTGTCTATTCCCGCCATGATAGGCACAGTAGATGTAATTTTTGAGTTTTTTTTATCTTAGCCGATTATATAAAAAAAGAAAAAAAAGTCTGACATTCGTGACATGAATCTTTCTGAGAATAAATTAAAGTGAGCTTCCTCTGTTTGACCTTCAACAAAGAGTCTAATTATGACCTAACAGCCACTTTTAAACAGTAACAGACACAGTTGATCCTGAAATATTTTGACATCATCACCTGGCTAACAGTTTTAACATCAAAGGAAATATTCTCACAAAACTGAACAGTCCGAACAAGTAGCACTGTTGTTTTTTTGATAGTGAATGGAATGCATACAGTAGCTTATAAATGGTTCTTAAAAGCAGTTTGTCTTCAAGCGGAGATCATAATCATTTTCCATGGCCATAAACAAATTCAATTGCTTCCTATTGAATTTTCTGTAAAGTTACATCACCAAATCGGTGAGTGCTTAAACTGCCTTAAATATGGAGCTTTCCCCTCATAATATCTGTGGGTCAGAGATGATTAATCGTACTACATAACTTGCCAAATTTCTTTGCAGTAGTTTCTTATACTACGTTCACAAGATTCCACCACAATTTGAAAACGGCGATCGAATAATGTGATGGTACCAACATTTTAGCTAGTGTTCAAACGATGCTGGCACAATTTTGAAAGGGCAGGAAATCTGGCGGCTCCAAATTCGTTGCAGTCTTCTCAACAAAGGTGTCGGATTTTGATGCCAAGAAATTTATCAAGGCCTAAAAAATCAATCAGAATCGTTTCGAAAGTACGTAAAGCAATGTTCCTTTTTCATCGTTTTAAGTGTTCACAAGATGCCATTTTAAAATTGTGCCAGTTAGCATTCCCGTTTTGAAATTCTGACGTTTTCAAACTGTGCCGATAAAAGTGTGCCATGTTTGTATGAATGGGAGGCCTATCCGTAACAATTTTATGCCATTTTAAAATTGTGCAGTTATCGTGCAAACGTACTTGTAGATAGTAATAAAATATTTGCATAAAATTAGATAACCAACTTCTTAACATATCCTAGGAAGGTCCAATAATCCCAGCGATGGAAAAACATAGAATTTACAGTACCATTTTCTGTTGCAAGATTTGCCAATGTCAATACAACAAAATAATGTGGCAGACTACCAGGCACAAGCTTTTGCAACATCTCTGCCATCACTTCATCACTGGCCTTACTACCAAGTGCAACAAGAACTTTTGATGCAGCAGTTTGCCATTGTGGCTCAATGTCCTAGAAAATACAAGTAATGGAAATCTCAAACAGGAAGATCAGTATATTCAGCATAGCAGCAGGCTTTTTCTTGAGAGTAGTTCTCCAACAGTCTTAAGGATTCTTGCTTGAAAATTCTTAAATTTTTATACCCCTCAAGAATTATCAGAATATATGAGCAGCTCTTGAGAATTCTTGAGCCCATGACCTGAACGATGGATTAATCCTAAGATTAACCCAAATGAAAACACATTGATCGACCTAGAATTGAAATCTAAAGGTATAGATTACCAGTCAATGAATTGATCATTGAAAATTCTTTTATCTGCAGTATCTTCTAATATATATACCAGGTGACTCAAAAAATGTCCCCCTGTTCGAAAAATCATTGCAGCAAATTTGCTTGTGGTATAATAATCAAATTTGATTTTTCTAATAGCTAAAAGATTGAAGTATTTTTTGAATTTTTATTGGTAATTTACAAAATAGTAGTCCCGTGGTAAAGAAGAAAGATTCAAAATATTAGTTTTGCAGAACATCCAGAAAATAGCCTAAAATGCACGATCAAAAGCATCTATAAATAAGATATTAATTTCAGTTTCAGTTTCCGTCTCAGTTTCAGTTTATCATTTTATCAGTTATGCTTAATTCTCAAAAGGATTTCAAATCGATTTCTAAGATCTGGAAGATTTGATCGTGCATTTTAAGCCATTTTCTGGCTGTTTTGTAAGACTTGTTGTTTTAATCTTTCGAATTACCAAGGGACTACTATCTTGAACATTACCAACAAAAGGTAAAAAATACTTCAATCTTTTAGCTATAAGAAAATTAATTTCTATGATTATAGCACAACCACCTGTACTTTTTCTGCAATATATAATTTTTCAAACAACATTTTTTGAGTCACCCGGTGCAGTATATCAGGAGCAATATGACTGGTGTAAGAAAAAAAGTGAACCATCTCTCACCTTGGTTTTGGTCATTTCTGTAGATGCAAGATGTATGAGTTCCTTTGTCAGGTTGATGTCTTCAAAGTTAGATGTGTCTCTGATCACCCTAGCCATGGCATCCAACAAAACAATCCTGTGGCTCTGAATGAGCTGAAATTTTGAAGATAGCATTCTTTATACAGTCAACGAGAGAGGATCATGGGATAAATAAAGTAACCCACTTCAAAGGTGACAAATTTTTAACAATTCAAAGGATATCTACAGTGAATCTTATGAATTTTTGTGAATTTCTAAGAATAAGAAATCCATAAGCGTACGGGAAGAAAAGATCTAGGGGGGCTGCCTGATGAAAAGTTTATTGTTTACGAAATGTTTTGCCCGACTTACAGTTACTGTACGGCGGATTATTGCCCGAAATAAGCAGATTTTTCTATATTTTTCAAATGTTTGGGGGGGGGGGCTGCCGCCCCCCAGCCCCCCGGCTCGTACGCTTATGAAGAAATCTATGTCTACCTACAAGCCAACTACATCTCAATTAGCCTTGTTCAGGAATCCATTAAATTTTCTTCTGACAGTCATAGGATATCTTTATAATTAGGACAGTGGCCTGCCAACTAGGACAACAGGCTGTTAACAGTCTGAAGAAGAGCAGGTAGCATAACTTTTGTAAAGGTCTATTGTTTATAAGCTAATTACTGATGGTTAAGTTGATGCCTGGGAGATCCCCCTGATACTCTTTCAAACAATCCACAATTCCATTGTAATGAATAATAGAATGGTTACCGCGGAGAATAATCTGAAAACTCAAAATAATATTTGGAAAACTAATTAAATTTTAACAACCATTGATCCAATTTTGCCTTTTCTGGCTCATTCTATGATTTTGAGTCAAATTACAATTTCCACCTGATGTTTCAATTCAATTCAATCCCTCCATACAATTTATCTTGTTCTCTTGTTTTGTAAATGTATTAATTTTGCGTACTGCGTGATGTATCAATTTTCTGTAATATCATCTTATATTCTTGTAGTTTAGTTATTTGTCTGTTAAGTTACTTTAATAAATTGTATGTAGTGGAATTTAAAATATGAAACTGAACTGAACTGAATAAATTTCTACAAAAGAACTTTTACCTTTTGGTGTTTGTTGAGATACAAATTGCAAGAACTGAGAACCAGCATTGGCTGGCGTTTTCCAAGTTCATGCAACGTTCTTGAAATATCGTCTCTGACATCTTTGTTTTTGTCATAAGCAGCATCAATCAGAGAAATGACAAGTTCTGAAATTAAAGCAACAAATGTTTATGCTTAGACTCACATCGCTGAGGCAAGGGGAAACAATCTATATAGACGTTTTGACGAAATTTTTTCATTGCAAGCACAGGCAGGACTGCCTGCAGGACCGAGCAAAAGTATCAAGGCAAGCACGGTATCTATGTTATCAATTCAATCATAATCTAATAGAATCAAGAGTTTCTATATCTGTTAAAAAGTGGGTCCAAGTAACAGACAAGAAAAGGAGGGAACGTATATATTAATTTCTGTATGAAATTAGGCTGCAGCTGAGCTGCGCAGCACTGTGAACAATTTAGGCCCAGTTGTTGGTAAAAAAGAAACAGGCAGGCAGGGTCAGTAGTCAGGTGAGTTGCATGCAATGAAACTTTGGAACTCAGAACAGCAATCTTACCATCTATTTGGCCTCCAGTTTTCCGGACAAGCTTGTCCATCTTTGGCTAGAGATTTTCAAGAACAATTTCTTTTGTGAACTGGCAAATGTATCTTTTTCTACGGGCGCTCTACGCTGCAAAATGGTCACCCATGATTGATATCGACATGTTCTGTTCCGCCTTGAAGTGACCACAGGGAATCGAGAAACATTAATTGAGGGTCAAAGTCCATAAATGATGATGATGATAATGATTCATGAAAAACATATGTAAACTAACAACATACGAAATTAAAGACAAATGACGGATATATAGCGCCTAGTTTAAAAATAGGACAGAAGATGTCTGAGTGGCTTCATTGTCCAGTACATTTGATAACCTCTCGAGGTCATCAAATACAATGGAATACAATAGGCTATATTTGGATTGCCCAGGCCCCTGATTTAAGTCGCCTTATATCTCCGTCATTTGTCTTTAA
>REGM01000117.1:368859-398948 GCA_004194415.1 Aurelia aurita | reverse complement strand
TGTTTAAAATACTTATACAATTGAAAACATAAATATGAATTTTTTGTTAAATTCTCGTTATTTTCGACCAGTGACCTACCTTAAGGTCTGGGGCGCTTACAAAAAACAGCACAGTAACAACAGCGAATATAACTACAATAATGTTAAAAAGTATCATAAAATACAAGAGAAAAACGAGATTATGTGTACTACGAACTACACATGTAACTACAAATAGTAAAATTAAACTAAAGATGGTAGGAAGCAGTGAACTGTAAGATCACGTAAAAGTGGATGCTATTTACGAGCATTTTTATAGATAAGAGTCTAATTTATTTTGTTTAACAGCCGTAAGATATCCTTTCAATGAAGTTAGCTTGTTTAGTTCTGAAGGTTGAGAGTTCCAAAGTCTGGCACCTTTAACACAAATGGCCCGTTCTCCATAACTATTTTTAGTTTTAGGTATGTCATAGTTATTACTGTGACGTGTTGGATAGTTATGAAGACTTGATCTTGTTTGAAATAAATCTTGGAAAACTTCTGGTAGTTTTCCTTTGTTATTCTAAGTTCATATTGATCGGAAATTTTCAACATACTAAAGTCCCTATGTATAGTATTTGTTGAAGCATGAGAGTTTTTGTACTGTAAGATTTTTAGTATTCTATTTTGATGTACCAGTGTGCGTTGGATCAGTTTTTTGAAGCATCGCCATAAATTTCAATGGCATAATCTATTTTACACTGAATAAACCCATTATTACACTGACTAAACCCATAAATACTCCTTCACAGAGGGAGGGGAAGTGATTCTGGTTTTTAGGCACCCCTGAACTTGACGGGTGTGACACCCAGAGTAACAGAACTAAATTGGCTAAGGTTAGGTTTGTTTTACCCATTTCAAGTCACATGACCATACTTTTCGGAAGTTTAAGTATATTTTCATTTGTTGCATTCATGGCACAAGTTTTCATGTCAAGAACGTGCTCAAAAACTTTTAGGAACGTGTTGTGAAACATTTACAAATTTGTGCCTAAACTTTTACAAACTTGTTGCCACGAGGGGGGGGGGGGATTCTTGTCTTAATAGCATAAGCGTACGAGAAGAAAAAATCTAGGGGGCTGCCTGATGAAAAGTCTATTGTTTACGAAATTTTTTGCCCGACTTACGGCGGATTATTGCCCGAAATAAACAGATTTTTCTAAATTTTTCGAATTTTGGGGGGCTGCCACCCCCAGCCCCCCCGGCTCGTACGCTTATGCTTAATAGGGTACCGGTGTGCCACCCACCTTTTCAAATATGGCACCATTGGCTAAACCAATTTTTTTGAAAGTGATACCTTTGACTAGACTATTTCTGGATAAAAAGTCCCAAAATTTGGCGTTTTGTAGAAAAAAATCGCTAAAATGTGCGATTTCTAGTCCAGGAGGGACACTTAGCACAAGCACATAAGGGAAGGTAAGTCCGATATTTCTGGGTCACAATATTGCCAAAGGAGATATTTTTGGGTCCTTATAAACTGAAATTATGGACATAATATTGTTTTAAATCGAATATAGCTATACAGATATTTCTGGGGTCTGTAGAGGCAATCTTGACCTCAAATTTGCATTGTTTCAGAATATTTTATGTTCGTTTACAGCTATCTAGCTATAACATGCGCGATATTTTGGGTTGCAATGAAGCTGAACTGATATTTTTAGGTTGCCTGAAATGCGAAAGTGTCCCCCACTGTTTTACAGAGGGTAAAAAAACGCATAACAAAATTTCACTGTGCCAAAGTGTCCCTCGCTGTTTAACAGAGAGTACACAAAAGCATAACAAAATTTCACTATGCGAAAGTGTCCCCCATTGCCTTACAGAGGGTACACAAACGCATAAGAAAATTTCACTATGCGAAAGTGTCACTCACTATTTTACAAAGGGTACACAAACGCATAGCAAAATTTCACTGCGAAAGTGTCCCCCATTGCTTTACCGAGGGTACACAAACCCATAACAAAATTTCACTATGCGAACGTGTTCCTATTGCTTTTCAAAGGGTACACAAACGCATAGCAAAATTTCACTATGCGAAAGTGTCCCCCACTGTTTTACAAAGGGTACACAAGCACATAACAAAATTCCACTTTGCGAAAGTGTCCCCCATTGCCTTACAGAGGGTACACAAACGCATAACAAAATTTCACTGTGCGAAAATGTGCCTCATTGTTTTACAGAGAGTACACAAACGCATTAAATAAATTTCACTATGTGAAAGTGTCCCACTCTGTCTTACAGAGGGTACCCGGGGGGGGGAGGGAACATGACTTGTGAATGGACGGGGGTCTTCCGCCCTGTTTTCAGAAAGCCACCCACTTTTATGATGAGTTTTGGTGGAATACCACCCATTATTAGCCATTTTTTGGCGATTTGAGCCAAACCGACCCATGTTTATGGATAATCTGCCGAAAAATGACCCTTGTTTAGAGAATTTTGGGCCCAAAAACCCACCTATATGGGCGACACATACCCGTACCATCAACATGTTATGTACCTCCCCCCCGGGGAGGGTACACAAACGCATTACAAAATTTCACTATGGGAAAGTGTTCCCCATTGCTTTACAGAGGGCACACAAACGCATAACGAAATTTCACTAAGCGAAAGTGTCCCTCACTGTTCTACAGAGGGTACACAAACACATAACAAGATTTCACTATACGAAAGTGTCCCCCATTGCTTTACAGAGGGTACACAAACGCATAACAAAAGCCGACTATGCGAAAGTGTCCCCCACTGTTTTACAAAGGGTACACAAACCATGGGCGATAAGAAACGCGGTAGTTAATTCCTAAAAAAATTCTTTTTCTTGTGTCCTTATGCCCAATCCCCCCTGTGTCCCTATGCCCATGAAGGTTGTTGTTGTTGTGCCTGGTTTTCCTTGTTTCCCTGTGTTCTGATTTGAGTGAAACGACCTTCACGGGCATAGGGACACAGGGGGGATTGGGCATAAGGACACAGGAAGAAATTTTTTTAGGAATGAACCACCGCGTTTCTTATCGCCCATGCACAAACGCATAACAAAATTTCACTATGCGAAAGTGTCCCCCACTGCCTACCCTGGGTGCCAGAGCCTCGTAGTACTATGTTTATATTTTTTTAAACCTCTGGTACCCAGGGTACCCATTGCCTTACAAAGGGTACACAAACGCATAAGAAAATTTCACTATGCGAAAGTGTCCCCCACTGTTTTACAGATGGCACACAAACGCATAACAAAATTCGACTTTGCAAATGTCCAACAAAAAATTCCCGCCCTGCGANGACGGGGGTCTTCCGCCCTGTTTTCAGAAAGCCACCCACTTTTATGATGAGTTTTGGTGGAATACCACCCATTATTAGCCATTTTTTGGCGATTTGAGCCAAACCGACCCATGTTTATGGATAATCTGCCGAAAAATGACCCTTGTTTAGAGAATTTTGGGCCCAAAAACCCACCTATATGGGCGACACATACCCGTACCATCAACATGTTATGTACCTCCCCCCCGGGGAGGGTACACAAACGCATTACAAAATTTCACTATGGGAAAGTGTTCCCCATTGCTTTACAGAGGGCACACAAACGCATAACGAAATTTCACTAAGCGAAAGTGTCCCTCACTGTTCTACAGAGGGTACACAAACACATAACAAGATTTCACTATACGAAAGTGTCCCCCATTGCTTTACAGAGGGTACACAAACGCATAACAAAAGCCGACTATGCGAAAGTGTCCCCCACTGTTTTACAAAGGGTACACAAACCATGGGCGATAAGAAACGCGGTAGTTAATTCCTAAAAAAATTCTTTTTCTTGTGTCCTTATGCCCAATCCCCCCTGTGTCCCTATGCCCATGAAGGTTGTTGTTGTTGTGCCTGGTTTTCCTTGTTTCCCTGTGTTCTGATTTGAGTGAAACGACCTTCACGGGCATAGGGACACAGGGGGGATTGGGCATAAGGACACAGGAAGAAATTTTTGTAGGAATGAACCACCGCGTTTCTTATCGCCCATGCACAAACGCATAACAAAATTTCACTATGCGAAAGTGTCCCCCACTGCCTACCCTGGGTGCCAGAGCCTCGTAGTACTATGTTTATATTTTTTTAAACCTCTGGTACCCAGGGTACCCATTGCCTTACAAAGGGTACACAAACGCATAAGAAAATTTCACTATGCGAAAGTGTCCCCCACTGTTTTACAGATGGCACACAAACGCATAACAAAATTCGACTTTGCAAATGTCCAACAAAAAATTCCCGCCCTGCGATCTACAAACAAAAGAGTTGATCCGTCATAATTTGGTCATTTTGCCCACGAGAATTTACTTGGTTGCCAAGCCAACTGCGGTACTGTTTGATGGACTTGGGTATCGAAGCAGATTACCCAAACAACAACAACAAAACAAAAGAACACTGGACTCCTGGCAAAAAAGATGGCGGGATCGATAATTATGCTTCAGGATAATTTTGCGGCTAGAAATGCTAATATTCAAGACCACAAAGCGCTACAACGATGTTGAAATTGCATCTTTTGGTTAACTGGTTTATCACAAAAGGTCTGAAGTACTTATAAGCTCGAGAGCTTTCTGCAAAGCCAAAGATAAAAGGTGTTATCTTTAGGCCTTGATTGAGAGTTATTCCATCGGAATCATGGCTGCACAACAAGGAGTATCAAACAAGCTTGGACTATTAGGCATCGATCTTGGAGAGCGGGAAAATGAATTCGACAATAATGGCTGGGCTCATATTCACCATGCAGCTTTTAATGGGTATCAAAAAAGTGTTTTACGATTTGTGAATACAAAACCAGATAGGCTTGAAATATTTACAGACGACGACCAAGATCTCACTCCACTTTTAGTAGCTTGCATTAGTGGGCAACAAGAATCTGTTGAGACACTCATAGAGCTTGGAGCTAACGTGAAGGCAACTGACAGAAAGATGCGAGGAGTCGTAGAGATTTCATCTGCGAATGAAAACACACATCTTCTGGAATATTTCATTGAAAATGACAAGGGAATAGATGTGTTTGAGAAGCTGTATAAATGCTTGTCAGGAAATGATGGGGGTGATCTAGAGCTTGCTGCATGTCGCTCATTGCTTGCGTTATCCAGTAACAATCTTTACTGTGATAATATTGTCAAAAGCAATGGGATAAAAGCATTGTTGAAGTATTTGAACTCTTCTTTCGCTATTGAAGAATCCAAAGATATTTGCCTAGATATCATGTTAAATGTTCTTGATGTTATCTTAATCCAAGACCAGATTTTACAGAATAAAGGCCTTGAAATTCTGGTCTCTAATCTTTCAAATAAATCACTATCAATAAGCTTCAAAGCCGTTAAAATATTGGGAATTCTAGCATTATATGCTGGTCAGGAAATCAAGCACAAATTTGAAGAACTTAATGGACTGATTTCTTTGGTGGCATTGCTAAAGAATGGCAAGGATGACACTGATCTATCGTTGGAGTGTTTGAGCACATTGATTATTTTGATAACAGATGATTCAAAAATGCAGAATAGCTTCCATGTACAAGCTGAAGGGCTCGCAATGCTAAATGATATCATAAACAAAGCTGTGGATGATCCTCAGATTCATATTTCATCTATAAAAACTTTGGTTGCAGTAGTTAACAGTAATAGAACCACACAGATCGCTTTTGCAGAACTTGACAATTTTGTTGGGTTGACAAATCTTTTGAAATCAAAATCAAATGAATGTATTGTGAATACTGTGATTGCCATCCAAAGCCTTGCTTATAAGAATGAACAGAACCAGGAGCTCTTCATAAAACACGGTGCAATAAACCTGCTTTCTAGGATCTTAAAAAGAAGCAGGCAGATTGAGGCTAAAAGTGCAACTGCTAGTGCACTATGGGCTATAGCTGGTGAAAAGTTTCATCAAAGAAGAGCAATTGCAACTTTCATGGGTGTAAGCACGTGTATTGAATTTCTAGGAAGCTCTGTCCCAAGCCAATTGAATTTTTATGGATCAGAAGCCCTGCAAACTTTAACAAAAGGGGTTGGAAAAGAGATTGATGAAATTGCACATGCTGGTGGTGTTCAGAGGATTTTACATATTTTAGCCAATGCTAACACACCTTCATATGTTGCGGTTAGCATGCTAAAATCACTGAGAGCTCTTTGCATTGCTCCTGGCTATTTCCCACATCTTGCCAATCAAAAAACATCTATCGCTGAAGGTGCACCTAGGATCATTTTGAATTTTGCAAGGAATGCTGGGACTGAAGCTGAGCAGGCAGAGTCATATTACTCTTTAGGAGCTGTTGCTTATGGGAACCGAGAAAATATGTCATCGATACTCAAAACATCAGATTTCAGCTATATAGAGATTCTAAGGCTTCTATACAGTAGCAGTAATTATGTGAAAGAAATAAGTGGCAGTGCATTAGCGTTGTTTGCGTTTAACAATAGAAAACAGCTCAAAGGAATCGCATACTCAGGTGGCATTCCTTACCAGCACTTTGTACCATTTTTAACATCAGAAGATAAACCATGCGTGGCATATACTGCCTTCCAAATTGCTGTCCTCTCCAAAATAATCCCAGATGAAACTCCAGCTTTGTCGTCAGCAACAGGCATCAAAATCTTAGTCGATTTACTCAATAATGACAATGAAGAAATCCAAGCATTAAGTGGCAATCTATTATGTGGTTTGTCAAACCTAAAATCTGGTGTTCCTAATGCTATCATTTCAATTGGAACAATCAAGAAATTATGCAGGCTACTGAGTAGCCAGTTCGACATTGTCCAAGCAAGTGCAGCAGTAACCTTAAGCCAACTCAGTCAACAACCAGAAGGTCAGAGGCAACTACTCAATGCTTGCAGGCTTGACCCCTATCTATTCAAAGTCTTACAGAAGTTCCCTCACAGGGTCAAACTCCCAAAGGAGTTCCTCAAAAGATGGAAACACAATAAAGATATTGGATTGCCGCCTATCAAGTAAATATTGATTTTCTTTTTTTGGATGTAGAAACAAGAAATTATTCAGTGATTTCAAATTTTTTGGGTAACACATACTCTTGACTTGATGCTTGTTGTAAGTTAAAGGATGAAATTTCCCATTTCTATCTTATAAATCTAAATTTAGATCTTGGCTAATTACCATTCTCCTTTCTGTCAAGGATACAATACACACTTGAATGAAGTGTGCATTTGTTTGGTCTAGGTTTCCAGCTGTATTTAGCAATTTGATAGCGACATTCCCTGGGGATTCATTGATAACGTATTTGAAAGTTCTGGACGCTAAAACTTGAAACTTTTTTCCGAAATACCTTTGGAAATATAAGAAATTTGCTGCTCGTAATATACTTCCACTTGAAGCATCAAGTGCTGATCTTTGGTTAAAAGTATGTTAATCATACGAAAATATATCCAAATCAAGCGAAAGATTTGATCAATAAGCTGCAAAAAAGGCACACAAGAGGAAATTATTTCCAATTTTTCAGAAACTGTCTGAAAGTTTCTTGTCCGAATTGTTTTTTCCGAAACTTTTCCGTCCGAAACAGTTGGACTGTAATATAGAAACACTAGATTAGATTTTGCTGGGTGTGAATTCTCGAATGTACTGCAAGTTTTAAAGTTATATTTGTGTCAAGTTAACTGAATGGCGTTGAATGGGTACCTACGAAAAATACATCCCGTTAGCAGGGAGGATGTTTACCTCCCTCTGCAATGATCATGCTTTTTTTTATATTAAATTGTTTTATTTTAGGTATCCCCAAACATTCTTGGCTGCAAGTGGATCTATGATGACAACGGAACAAACGAGCACGTGCTACACCCCCTCTGTTATGATGGAAGATGAATCTGAAGATTTACTTGAAAACAATAATCTTCCTCGTTCACATGCCTCAAGCCTCAGACTACCAACAGTTTGACAAGGTAAAAAATTAATTTCACACATAGTAAAGCATCCCGTCATAACCAGTGGTGGACGCTGGAGGGCGAGCGGTCGACCCCCCCAATGTTGGAAAAACAATGATCTTTTGTTTGAAAACAATAGAAGTGAACAATGCATTTTATCTAAAACAATTGCTTCACCCCCCCAATATTTGCCTAAGGGTCCGCCACTGGTTATAACGTACCAAGTCACATTTGAAAAATCACCAAAATTCGATTACAAGATCAATCTTCAACATTTATTTTGCACTAATAGATGAACGATCAAATTATATTTCCATCTATAGCTGATCTTTGTAGCAAGGACGAAAAATGTTTTGGCTTTTGCGTGTTTGTTTACATTTTTTGCGTGTTTGTTTACATTTTGTGCGTGTTTGTTTACATTTTTTGAAAGAACCAATCACAAAGCTCTATTGTCACGTGGCTTTGTTATGGTTTTTAGATAATGGCGTCGTGTAAACACAGAAGCTGTGGGGCGTTTAGAGCAAAAACTACCCTCTCTATTCAGGGGCAAAAGCACATTAATTTTTTGGAATATTCAAAAATTTTAAACGATGCAAGAAAAAGTATGAGTTTTTCTAAATTTTCCCCGTAGCCGAAAATGATACCGTTTCAAAACTCGAAAATATTGCAATTTGCTTTTTACTTATTCGGAACCCTCCATTCTGCCTAGCAAGGCCTACTTGACTGATGTTGCGTTCGCTTTAAAGACTTGTTTCTGCTACCCTCTGCATCATAATTTTCTACAGAGGGAAGATTGCTACGTTCGGAATGCTTTTAACAATTTTTTTCTTGATTTAATAACACAACACAATTTTACTGGGAGGCTGAAAGTTATCGCACCGTTTTTTTAGATTCGAGATCACAGGCCGTTTTTGAAATAATAGAGACTCCTTGCTTCGTCTTGGTTTTGAATTTTATTCTCATAGTTTTCTAGGTCATAAACAATCCAATGAAATGCGAATAAAACAGCTTCAGAGCACGAAAGAATATTACAGAATATAGACCTTCTCTCGATTAGAAAGTATCTCTAAAAGCAAATGTATTCATGATTCATGAATACTTGGCTNTTGAAGTACTCCTCGATAGTTAACTTGAAGATAAATACCTTGTTTGTTGATATTGGTGCATCGAGAGTTGAAATATTAATCTTCAAAGTGCAAATTTGCCTCCACCTCCAAACCAGAGCTTTTGGGTTTTGGCCTAAACTGCAAACGCGCTGGCCATGGGAATCTCCTCAATCATAGACATAAGCGTAGTAAATTTGGACAATGACCCGTGATTAGGTACACATTTGAATAGAAATGTAAAAACTGAAAATGGTAAAACATATTAATGAATATAGTCACCAAGGAATAGCTTTCATCAGTCAAAATGCATTGTCAAAAATTACACCAAGCCAAGCACGGGTGAGCATTTTTATGTTCCCTTGGGCAAATGCGATTGCTTATTTCATAATAATTGCAAGAGAGATGATACAAAATGCATTTCAATCAAGCAATGAAGAATACAAGATATAATTTACGTATCAACGCCCAAGAGAATGATTTCGCTGATAAATGCAGATGTAATGTGAAATTTTTGTTGAATGAAGTTTTAGCGAAAACAAGGACTCATGTAATAAGTCTAATAAACTAGTACGTAGTAGATTATGCTCTAGTCGAATCATTTCTGCACCCCCTGGAGGCCAAATTTATCATGAAAGTCTAACTTGAGCATCGTGAGGCTTAGTTGTCGCAAAGCAATTTCTCATTGTCCAACACATGAACTTATTTTCTAAAAATTTAGCGTAAAACTTTGCAATATTAATGAGTTATGCATGAAAATAGCATACACGATTTTCAAATTCAACTAGGTCATTTAAATGTACGCTGTGTGGTTTTCATTACAAACCATAATTATTGTTGAAACAGAATCTTTCTACTTCACACCTTCGCAGCTGAACTCAATTTTAGTTGACTGAAATGACCGCAGCCAAAGTTATCCATATTTCAAAAGCTGGAAAAAAGGAGGCGCGTTGTTTGGTGAAAAACAGGGAACCTGCGAAAAACAATTTATCTCTTTGATGATTTTATGTAAGATTTTGCAAAACCATCATTTACGAACTTCGAGTAATTAAATAATCTTGAGATGACTTATTTCTCTAAGTACAATTGCGCTAGACCATTGCATATAGAACTAGTTTTGTAAACAATCATTGGGAAATATAAATTTCTCGGCCTCAAAAATAGCAATAATGGTGGTAAAAGCGGAGAAATAGGCCTTATTTTGCATTTGTTGTTATTTTGACCCCTTCTGGTTGGCCCAATTATTAGATCTTTGTCTTATTTGTTATCCAATCAAGGTTTGAAGCCTCTGCTGATTTGGGGGCATATGCAACCTCCACCTTGATTTAAATGATGCATCTCGTAGTGATCCTTCTTGCATAATATTTTTATTCCTGTTCTAAATGGAGTCGGTTCTCTAAACGTTAGATCTTTCTTTAAAGACCCATTTGGTAACCATGATCCTTTGTGCGCCGCATGAAAAGTACAACAAACAGAATCTAGGCAAGAAAATACTTTCATATCATACGAAAGTTGACTTTAGGGCCGCAAAGGATGATGGTTAGCTATGGGTCTTTGAGTATGACGAAATATTAGACTCTTGGAGTAAAGTTGATGGAAAGCTTTATCACTTTTCGTAAACTTCTATAATTTGTATATTACTGCTTAAAAACCGTTCAGTTTTGTTGGAAAGCTTTTTATATTGTGATAAGAAAAGCTGGTATTTTGCTTATTACTAAAATTATTATCCTAGATGTTTCTAATTTAAACATGATTTTGTGGGGTATGAAAGTTGCAGGTAACGAATAGAATTTTGTAGCCTTAGAGAGTAGTCATTAATAAAGACAGTGGAGGGGTTGAAGTATTTTCAAACAGAAAGAAAAAAAGATGTTTTTTGGATCTCATCAGGCTTCCGAACTTATTAACTTTATTTATGAAAACTTCAGACTAAAGTCTAACCAGAAGAAAATTTATACCCTGAGAGCTTCAAAACGTTCATCATTTTGCAACAGCAAGCTGTCTCAATACTCTGGAGTTTTCTTTCACCTCCACGTTAAATCTGCAAAAATCTAAAAATGGTACACTTTTTAGGAGATTCCATCATTTCATTTTACTGTTGTAGATTGTTGCCCTTGCGGGCAGGCTGAGACCCAAATTAAAGTCATCATAATTGCGTTCTCTAGTTATTGTTATTTGGGTTTCAATAAATCTTCTGGCGAGCCAATAAAGGTTGCTGAGAAAAATTTCACAAAGTGTGTTATGTACCGTAATNGGGCCGTAGGAAGCATCTTAAACTTGGAGGGGCACGACACTTCGAGGGCACCTTTTTCATTAAGCAAAAAGGGCATTTCCTCAAACGAAAAGGGCATTTCCTCAAACAAAAAGGGCAATTTCTCGTTTATTCCAAAATCTTGGGGGGGCACGTGCCCCCAGTGCCCCCCCGGTTCCTACGTCTCTGATTTTGATTGTCCGTTTGAACAGCTCGCAAAACAATACATGACAACCGTTTTTTGCTGGTGATAAGCACACATTATTTATCTGTTTCTAAAATATGCCTAACAGTTTCTGGTTATTAATTTCGCTGTTCAAGCAATGCATTTGGCGTGCCAAACAAATCTCAACTCAACTGTTTGGCTGGCAAACAATGTTTTCATTAGAAGGTTGTTTGGGCGATGCGGAGGAGATAACCTCGATTTAATATTTTCCCGCCAAAAAATTGAAATTGGATGTTGTTGCTGTGTTTGTGTTGGCAGTTCTTTCTCGCATAAGACACTTCCTCTTGATTTGAGGATGAAGCTCTTGGAAGCAGTTGTTTTCCGGAAAGCAACGATGACTGTGTTTCCCACAAGAAGCAGAAGAACAACATCGATGAAAGCCCTGGTGCGAGGATGGATAATGGCAGCCGGCCTAATTTGGCAGTGTTAACATACAGTACCAGTATGATGCTACTGGACTGGAGGGACATGGTATTATGGTATGTTGTTGGGCTTGTTTTGGCAGGCAGCTTATTTGGGCCAACTATGATGTTCAATTCTTTTAATTTTAAAATTCCACACAAACAAAACTCATTGAAAATAACTACAATCAACGAGATAAGATTATAAAAAATTACAAAAATGAGAATACAATAATGAAATAAATTTCAGTAGTACTGTTGTTTAACGAGTTTCGTAGAAAAGAATTGTGTGAACACAAAAAATTCTTTGATCCTTCATCAAACAAACAGAATTTGAGTCATTCCAGTCCACCCAAAATTCTAAGTACTGCAAATTTTATAATTTCAAATTTTTTTTGGTGCACTTGGTACGAGGCTGAAAAGTTGCACCTGACATAAGCAAGCCAAAAGAAATCTTAACTATTAGCTGTAATAAAATCTAATTTTGCCAATATTTCAAACATCAACACTTCTTTCACCCATCCAGTAAATTTCTTTGAATTTGTCCATATACATTAATTAAAATCGCAACTACAGTACGCAAGGATGACAGAGATGAAAGCTTGATAGTGCGAAATGAGATAATTCAAATAAATTGCAGTCAATACACCTTTTTCAGATAACTTGTTTGTGGTCTGAGGGATAAAATGAGTATGTTAGCCTAAAGTGGGTAGCGCTGATGGCCACAAAACAATAGACCATGAACTGTTTTTATCCAAACATTTGCAACATCAAGGAGAGTTCAAAGAGTTGTAGCTTGAGAAAAACAAGATTTTCCCAAAATTTATCCACATTTTCTACCATCACCATTTTACCCCAAGCTTATCCATTCTACCCCTGTAGACCTTACATGATGATGATGATATTTTCAGGAAAAGCTGACAATGGTCTTGAAAGGAGAAGTTGGCATATGAGGTAAGTGTATAAGTTAAAGTTCAAGAATTCTTCTCTTAAAGTTCAAGACGTCAGCTCTTACAGTAGTTGTACCATTAAAGGGAATCGACATAGTTAAAAGCTGGCTCGGGCCAAGTTAAAAGTATAATCTATTGTATTTGATACTGTTGGCACGTGTCGTTTCATTGTGTAGCTGAAGAAACAATGGGTGCGTGGGCATTTTTGTAGCCTTTTTATAGCGACCACTCAATATAGCTATGTCTATTCCCTTTATATACCTTTTAGCTATTCTAAGAAAGAATCTGGATCCAACAATATTTTGGTACATTTTGTAGAAATTTTCGAATGTGAACAAAGGTGAATGAAGCTCTGATGCCACTCAATCGAACCTTTCGTATAAAAATGTTTAATTTTATATCACTCGATCCAGACTCTTTTGTATTAGCAAAAAAGTCTATTCTCAAATAAGCACTGGGGGCTGATTTGTAAAAATGAATTTTTAAATGTGGGCTTATTGCATAGTATGGTAGATGTGTGAGAACATACTACTATTCTAGTTGATAAAATCACAACTACAGGAGCTTATTAGATAATTAGTAACCACCGTATAGCTTTAGTTTTCTTGTTGGTTGTTCTTAATTATAGTTCTAGTTGTAGTTTTTGAGGTAATTCTTTTCTGTATTCATGTTTTGTTAAATAAATAGTTTGTTTTTAGTTCAGTAGACGACGCTCCTGTATATAGTGTAGCAAGTCTGTATGATGATGATGATGATGATGATGATGATGATGATGATGATGATGATGATGAAGGTAACGGAGAAAAGTGAGAAAAAAACATCTCAATTTTGAACTAGGTAGAATTCACAGGGAGTGACATAGAAATGTAACTTTGAGATCTAACAACGATAAACATGATACCAAGACAAAGAATATACAAGTTTTATGTTAAATTCCTTTTTTGTGGAATTCAAATACACGTATTTTTTTATAAGAAACTGCTTATAAGAAACTCAACTCTTAGATCGCCAACAAGTTTAGAAACTCCAGTACTGGGAAAATATAACTTAAGAAACTATTTATTTTGATAAAGGAAATCCTCAGCATAATTTTACTTTAGTTTCACTTGTCTCCTGTATCATATCATTCAACAAACTACCCTGGAAAGTACTCAAATAATGCGAAGTTAGGATTTCTCCTGGAAGCAACCCCAAACACAGCAGCTAACATATCCGTAAATTTCGTCGACTTTGCTTTGGAGCCATCCAAACGTTGTTTAGAATATGACTATGTTCAAGTTTACAAACAAGACGTTGGCTCAGACACGCGGACAGAGATAGCTCTAGCCTGCGCGCAGACCCAATATTCCGAAGAAGAAAGGGTCTGCGCAACAACGACCAAAAGCTTGCTACACAGTGCAAATCCCTTTAGGCCATTCATTTTACTCGGACTACGAATAAATTATAGCATAGTCACAAGAGAAAACTTAATTTTTCTCTTATGACTATGATTATTGAGAACGACATGTATTTCAACACACTAAAACAACACATCGTTAAAAATCACACCTTGTCCAGTCCTCTTGGGGTCCTTCTACAAAAAAATATATTAAAAGTTCAAAATAAAAGCCACAACACAACAGGNACCGAACAAACATTGATTGCCAAGCATTGGAACATAGGCGTAGGAGACAGGGGGCTACGGGGCTATAGCCCCCCAACGTTGGAAAAATTTACGAAAATCGGTCAAATTCGGGCAAAAATCCCCTTAAGTCGGGCAAAATTTTCGTAAACAATGGACTTTTTATCGGGCAGCCCCCTCAGATTTTTCCTTCACGTACTCGTATGCATTGGAAAATTGCTTGCCAAGCGTGATTGTTTGTTTGGAAACTTCGCAAAACATTACAGCACACATGACAAATGTTATTTGCTTGTGACGAGCAAAAAACTGTTTTTGATTTTTTTCGAGAACATGCCTTACA
The DNA here is from genome assembly GCA_004194415.1 of Aurelia aurita. Taxonomy (NCBI): domain Eukaryota; kingdom Metazoa; phylum Cnidaria; class Scyphozoa; order Semaeostomeae; family Ulmaridae; genus Aurelia; species Aurelia aurita. The sequence goes on along the minus strand of REGM01000117.1, from coordinate 384,171 downwards.
AATTTCTGCTTAATTTGCTGTTTTCTGACGTGCCAATGATTTTGATTGTCCGTTTGAACACCTCGCAAAACAATACATGACAACCGTTTTTTGCTGGTGATAAGCACACATTATTTATCTGTTTCTAAAATATGCTAACCGTTTCTGGTTATTAGTTTCGCTGTTCGAGCAATGCATTTTGGCGTGCCAAACAAATCTCAACTGTTTGGCTGGCAAACAATGTTTTCATTAGAAGGTTGTTTGGGCGATGAGGAGGAGATAACCTCGATTTAATATTTTCCCGCCAAAAAATCGAAATTGGATGTTGTTGCTGTGTTTGTGTTGGCAGTTAGTTTCTCTTTCTCGCATAAGACACTTCCTCTTGATTTGAGGATGAAGCTCTTGGAAGCAGTTGTTTTCCGGAAAGCAACGATGACTGTGTTTCCCACGAGAAGCAGAAGAACAACATTGATGAAAGCCCTGGTGTGCGAGGATGGATGATGGCAGCCGGCCTAATTTGGCACATACAGTATGATGCTTACTGCCTCTTACTGCCGGGACTGGAGGAGGGACATGGTATGTAATGTATGTTGTTGGGCTTGTTTTGGCAGGCAGCATATTTGGGCCAACTATGATGTTCACTTCTTTTAATTTTAAAATTGCACACAAACAAAACTTATTGAAAACAACTACAATTAACCAGATAAGATTATGACAAATTACAAAATGAGAATTTCAGAATAAATTTCAGTACTCTCTAATGTTTGTTGTTTAACGGGTTTCGTAGAAAAAAATTGTGTGAAAACAAAAAATTCTTTGATCCTTCATCAAACAAACAGAATTTGATTCATTCCAGTCCACCCAAAATTCTAAGTAGCTGCAAATTTTATAATTTCAAAACTTTTTTGGTGCACCTGGTACAAGCAAGGCTGAAAAGTTGCACCTGACATAAGCGAGCCAAAAGAAGTCTTAGCTATTAGCTGTAATAAAATCTAATTTTGCCAATATTTCAAACATCAACACTTCTTTCACCCATCCAGTAAATTTCTTTGAATTTGTCTTTATACATTGATTAAAATCGCAACTACGCAAGGATGACAGAGATGAAAGCTTGATAGTGAGAAATGAGATAATTCAAATAAATTGCAGGCAATACACCTTTCTCAGATAAATTGTCAGTGGTCTGCAGGGATAAAATGAATACGTTAGCGTAAATCGGGTAGTGTTGATGGCCACACAACAATAGACCGTGATCTGTTTTTAGCCAACATTTGCAACACCAAGGAGGGTAGTTCAAAGAGTTGTAGCTTGAGAAAAACAAGATTTTCCCAAAATTTATCCACATTTTCTACCTTGATCATTTTACCCCAAGCTTATCCATTCTGCCCCTGTAGATCCTACATGATGATGATGATTAATTTTCAGGAAAAGCTGACAATGGTCTTGAAAGGAGAAGTCGGCATATGAGGTAAGTGTATTAGTTAAAATTCAAGAATTCTTCTCTTAAAGTTCAATACGTCAGCTCTTGATTGTACCGTTAATAGACCTTTTAGCTATTCTAAAAAAGAATCTGGATCCACCGATATTTTGATATACATTTGTAGAATTTTCGAATGGGAACAATGGTGAAAGAAGCTCTAACGCCACTCAATCGAACCTTTCGTATAAAAATGTTTAAATTTATATCGCTCGATCCAGACGCTTTTGTAGAATAGCAAATATGGTCTATTGTTTGGGGGCGGATTTGCAAAAATGAACTTTTAGATGGGGGCTTATTAAATCATATGGTAGATGTGTGATGACACACTGCTATTCTAGTTGATAAAGGTAATGGAGAAAAGTGAAAAAAACATCTAGTGAAGAAATCTAAGGCAGCTGTACAGCTGATGTGGACCTGTTTTAAGTATGCATTTCTTAAATTGTTCTTGTTTCAAAGCTTTAATGTCATTATCAATCATACTCCATAGAAAGGGTCCTCTGAAGAACACTGACTTTCTGCCATTTTCTTATCTTATTTGTGGAATTTTATAGCCTTTGTTGTTAGGCAGATTAAATTTGCAATTTCTTCCTCAAAAAAGGAGCTTATTCTAGGGTTCATGGTTCCTGCTTTGACTCTATGCATTAATCTTATGAGTCTTTTCTTGTACATGTAATCATGGATTTGAACCCCGTCCGCCTGACTGTTCTGGCTGCAAAGTCAGTGGATTACAACATGGCACCACAACATCTCAACTTTTAACCAGAATTCCTAGGAAGTAATCATAATAACCTAGTAACCTAATTCCTAAACAATATGCAGGTTACATTTGGTTGCAGGAGACTAACGATGTCATTGAATGCCAGTCATTGGGTATGAATCCCACCCCCCATGTAGCCATGACGCAATCGTACCAGTCGTGTTACTCACCTCAAGCAATATGATACGTAGGAGGAGAAAATACCGATTGTCCTGCACGTTTTTTTTATAAGAAACTTGAACCAGCCCATAGAACTAAAAGTTTCTTTATAGTTTCTTCAACTGCTATCAATACGTTTCTCGACATATGAAACTATGCTTGACAAGAAAAAGAGTTCTATTGGGCTCAACACATTAAATCGCAGTGAGTGTTACTTAAGAATAAGGGTTCAACGACAACTTTGCCAAGCCTCCTTAAGTTCATAGTCTTAAAGTGAATCGACGGAGCTAAGTGGAGGTCATCTATAGATTGGGCAAAGAAAACTCCCAGGGAGGGTACACATTTATATTTAGGATAGGGGTGCTCAGGCTGGGGTACAAACCATCAACCCAAANTGCACGCAGGCTAAGATAGCTCCTGCTTCTTGTGGAACCAGCAGCATCCCTCCGATTACCGCTAATTCCAAACGGCTGTTGGTTAAATTTGTCTCTGATGCATCGAGTAATTTTAAAGGATTCAATGCGACTTATTCCATTGAGACAGTCAAAGGTAAGTCCTACAATAGTATTATTATCTACAGTCTGTCTCATATTAGATTGTCAGGTGAGATTTGCGACAACGCAAAATTATTTATCCAAAACTCGTTAATTGCTTTTATTCGCGAATATTTTTGCCTGACATCTAATTTGAAACAGGCTTTAAAGACCCATCGCTAACCATGATCCTTCGTGCCGCCAAAGTCGACTTTCGTATTAACTGAGAGTCGTTTCTGGCCTACGTTCTTTTTGTCTTGCTTTTCATTCGGCGTGCAAAGGATCATGGTTGACACGCAAAGGATCATGGTTGACACGCAAAGGATCATGGTTGACACGCAAAGGATCATGGTTGACAATGGGTCTTTAACTCAACTTGAAACGATAACGTACAAGGTGTCGAAAAAATCACAACCCACGTTTATTTGCAATTCTTCAGAAAATAATAATACTTGAATTTATTTGACGCATACCATCCGAAAGCACAATCCATTTTTTTATTTTCAATTATATCCAGTTTGGATACATTCACCGCAGTGTTTATTATTTAATTTACGTTTGAGTAAGTATGGCCTATTTCAGATGCAGGCGAGTGCCAGGCAGGACATTGGTAAACACCTCTCTGAGAGATTTTCTCTCCTTTAGTAAACACATCTCATGGGAGTGTACGTTTTTTCCTAAGGGCATCCCGTGATTTCACCTCAAGTGATTATAAGCCTGAAATATTTTTACAAAATGTGTTTTGTAACTTTTCACGGTAAAAACGCCTTGATTTTGCTCTTACAGCATGCTGCACCTAAAATAGGCCATAATTACTAAAATATCAATTAAAAGATAATTAAATTAGGCTGCGTCCACACGGTACCGGATTCATTTGGTATCGGATCGCTGACCCAATTCGATATGAAAACTTGCTCTGTTCACACGATGTCGGATCATTAACTATGGTCGGATTGGTTTTCATATCGTTTACAGCCTGTTCAGCTCCGCACTGCGTAGCATAAACAATTGTTCTTCTGTGTGGCAATATCATCTATTGTTTTCACTATTCTTTGATATTATTGTTCATGACAAAAAACTCTCAGGCTACAAAAGCCTCCAGGTGGCGATTGTTTCTGAAAACAATAGACTAATCTTAAATCGAGCTTCCGGAGCGAAAAGCGTATCGGATTCATGCATTCACACGAGCACAAAAGTGATCCGGTACGTTTTCATACCACCTCCTTCAGAGTGGAGTGATTTCACTCTGCAAAATAATACGCAGCGTATCGGATTCATGCCTTCGCACGAGCACAAAAGTGATCCGATACGTTTTCATACCGCACCTCCTTCAGAGTGGAGTGATTTCACTCCGCAATATAATACGTAGCGTATCGGATTGGGTCGTCGCCGTGTGAACAGAACGCCTATCTGGTATGAAAAGTAATCCGATACGAAATGAATGCGGTATTGCGTGAACAGAGCCTTAATGTATCCAAACTGCATATCATTGGAAGGAAGATAGATTGTACTTTCAAATGGTGTACTTTGCATCTATTCAAATCTTATTATTTTGTGAAAATTTTCAGTTATAATTGGGCTGCGTATTTTGGTAACACACAGAAGACCGCTAAAACGCTTAAAAATTTGGGAATTTTCTCCGATTATCGCTTTTTGCAAACGGCTGTTGGTTAAAATTTTCTCTGATAAAACGAGCAATCAAAGATGACTCAATGTGACATTTTTCATCGCCAAAGTCAAGGATAAGTCGTAAAATACAGGGTGTCCTGGAAAAATTGCGCCCGTATGTGCGACTGCTGTGGAAGAGCTGTAGCTTTCATTGTCCCGTTTCGTATCTAGGCTTCAACTTAGAGGTTGCAACCTTGTTTGAGTAAATCTGAGAATTGGTTGCTGATTTATGGCACAATAAAATCAAAATAAGTAGTTGCTTCCAAAGCGGCAGTTCCTTTGTTCTTCAACATTGTCAAAATCAAGTAAATATTGCAAGAAAGGGTTCTATATGAACAACACTATTAATCCTTTTTCAAATTTAGAAAAAATTCAAATTCATCGCTAGAACCCTTTCTTTCAATATTTACAAGAATTTTATCAATTTTTCTTCAAACGGCGCCATTAAGCGATCCCTTTCCCATAGTTCCTGGATCCGCTTTTCCAACATTCCATAAAGGAACAAAGTGGTTACAGAATGTTGGAATGGCGGATCCAGGAACGATGGGAAAGAGATCGGTCAGGCGGACTTCAAGAAATAGACTTGGGGCAAGTCTATCGCTTTGTCAGCATGAACAAATTTTTATCAATTCGCCCGTCGGATTTTTAGGGTGTGTTTGATTGGTACCAATTCTGGAAACGGTAGACTTGGTAGCCTGGGAATTTCTGTTTGATTGACTCCGAAATTCTGAAAACGGTAGGTTTGGNTACACTCTAGTACGACCATATGGACATGCAAATCTCGCAAATGAAGTTCTGTTGCAAATCTTATTGTACGGAGATAAGAATTTTCCAAATGAACTGAATAGAAGCATCCTTGAGTTAACTATACGTTTCATACACAGTACTGGTCGCTTTGAATAAATTATCTCGCCCCCATCCCCCTAGTAAGCCGCCAATTATTTAGTTATCTATTATATCTAAAGTCTATCTCAAATTATATATGAGGTGAGATTTGTAATAGCGCAAAATTACTCATAACTCCAGCAAACATCTTGTTTGGTGATAATCGCGGACATTTTCACCTGATATCTAATTTGAGACAGAGTGTAGTGTTTTTTGCTTGGTTTTTTGTTTTCTGTCTTGTTGTTTTCTTTGATTATTCATATGTAGGTCGTCTTAGTTTTGTGTGATGCCACGGAGTAGTCATAGTTTTTTGCACCCAGTGGCATAGTCCTTGTAGTATCGTTAAGTATTTTGTAAGTAGTGTAGCAAGTAAATTTGTATTGTAAATTTTTAGTGGAATGTAAAAAAAAAAAAAAAAAAACCTTTAATCATGATCCCTGGTTTAGGCAGTGTTGTACATCAAGGCTACAACCCAATCTTTCTTTGCCGACCAAAAAATAAGTGGAATCCTTTCGCATTTTCCGTAGAACATACAAACACTTAATGGGCCTTCTGATTTGCTGATTTTTATCCCCTTTCAATTCTTATCTTAACGATTTGATGTGACCAGTGTAAGACGAATATATTTAGCAAATGATTCCGTTACTACTCCTGGTCATTTTTAACAACCTAAAATTGCCTTGTTTGAGATTGTTCACAGCCTGCAAAAATTGAACGAAATTTTTTAATTTAATTGATTAATTGAACTGTGTTTCTAAAGTCTTTGCGTTCGGAAAATGTTTTGAACGTAGATCTGACGTTTGACACAAGAGTAACACGAAATTGGCAAAGCAAATTCATCTGAAACAGAATGCTTTCCCCACAGGAATGATTTGATGCTCTATTTGGCGTCGTCAGGTATTTTTCAAATATACCAAATGAAATTAGATTCAGCGACTAAAGATTGAAGTGCCCAGACGTTTCTACGTACTTGAGCCAAGATTTGTTATTATTATTGTTATTATCAAATTATTTACAGTTGGTACAATATATAGTAATAAAACTAATTCAAACCAACTATTTACATACAAAGAAAAATTACAAAAAAGTTCATTTGTGATCCTCACTATCAACTATTTTTTTCTAACTGCAGATCTTGCATGTGCGGTTTTGCCCATTCCATTCTTTGGTCATTCTTTTAAATATTGCTGCTGAGTTTGCATTTTTTATAGTATCAGGTAAAGTGTTCCAAGGTAGAGCTCCTTTGAATACAAGTGAATTATTTCCGAATGTGCTGGCATTTCTTTTTGGTAATTGCAAGAGATTCTTAGTTCTGATCTCAGTACTGATCTCAGGATTCCACTGTGTAAGACCTCAAATGGACAACGGAGCTTTTCCTATCGAGGAGTTACTGTTTGGAACCTATTGAGCTATGAAATCAAAACTGCTCCGTCGCTAGCTACTTTCAAAATGAGATTAAAATCGTTCTTGAAAGATCAAAGAGGGTGATCTTCTAAACCAACGTTCAGCATATACTTATGACTTCTGAGTCCCTTTCTTTTTATAAATGTTTCTTTTCTTTTATATAGGATATTAAAGTTGACTTATATTAGCAATGTATTAGGTTAGTTTGTTTTTAAGCAGGGCACATTGTAAATCAGTTATCTAAATTTTACTGAATGTATTTAACCCTGTTAAAATAAATCAAAATGAATGAAATGAAATGAAAGTTCGTAGCTCATAATTCACGTCCTTTGTGGCAGCGATAGATAAGGGTTTGGGAGAAGACTTCAGCTTTGCAGGTCCACGTCTACAGCATAGGCTTCTTCAAATCTTTAAAAGTGCTTGTGTGAATGGCTATTACATCTTCCTTTGGATTGAATGGCTTGAAAAGAACTTTAGGTACTCTTATTAATTCAACTGTTTTGATATCTTGATTATTTTCAAAATTACAGCGTTTCTATATTTCAAATTGTTTGAGATTGCAACATCATCGAATTTCTTAATCGTAAACCAGAAGAATGACAGATTTTGCTTACCACTATCTTATTCTTGGAAATGCTACCATTTTTCCTCCATTCATTTATAAATTACGATCGCTTTAACTCGTTTCAAAACTTTCCTTGAAGTCTTTTATTGAAAAGAAAAACGCTGCAACTGTGGGAATAACCAAGATATAAAAAAGTCAAAGGTAGAATTACAGTAAATTACTTAAAGAACGCCGGTCAACCAGCATCCTTTGCGGTCGCGCTTTGCAGAGAATGTTGTCATATGCAAATGGCCGCCGCAGTCGAAAGTCAACAAGCGAAGCGCGCAGAGGATGCTGGTTGACTGGCGTTCTTTAAAGTTCCTTTCAAGCCATTCAAATCGAAGAAAGATGCAATAGCCAGAATTACACCAGAATTTTGTAAGATTTGAAGCCTATGCGCAGTATTAAAGCCAATTATTAACCTGCCCGTAATAAATCTATTTGATATGGTATGTTATGAGAAACTTACAGAAGAGAGGTGGAGTTTTCTGGTGACTTATTTTGAATGATTCTTTCCTGTGATGTACTGTATATTTCCTCTTTCTTATTAATTAATAAAACTTTTTCCTGTACAATTTCATTCCTTTGTCGAAAAACAAGTTGCAAACAACCGAAATTTTTTGCGTAAATATTGTAGTGAAGCCTGTAAGAAAAGAAGAAATGTACTTGGTTAAGGAGGGTAGCCCAAAATAATTGTGCCCCATTTGTGCGGCTGCTGTGGAGGAGCTGTAACCTCAATTGTATTGTTTTTATTCAGTTGCATCAGATAGGCTTCAACTTAGAGTTTGAGATCTTTTTGATAGCTACCAGAAACATAACAAAATCATGAATGACCCAATCATGCTCAAGTTGCTTTACCCGTAATTTGGCTGTAGTTGGCCATCATTTCTCGTTTGGTCATTCACTATCTCTAAATGGTAATCTTCAAATGGCCAATTTTCTTGGATGTAAAAGCAATTTGCTATTCTTTTTCAGAAGCATAATGAAGTCATGCATAACCCTATCATAATTCAGTTGCTTTTCCTGTAACTTGTCTGTAGTTGAACATCACTTCTCTTTCAGTTATTGACATGAATCAAAATCTTCAAGTGACTAACCAGCCCATTGTCCCTCGCAGAGGCTCTATTTTGGGCGGCGGAGGAGCCTCTGTGGAGGACAGTGCAATCATCTTAGATGTAAAAGCAATTTGCGACTTTTTGCCGAAACATACCGAAATCATGAGTAACCTTGTCATATTTCATAATATCGAAAATATAAAATATAGTAGACTCAATAGACGATAACGCTAAAAATGGCGACAGGGAGCTTTCACCAAGATGCATTGCGTTCCAATAGACCATTTCGCAAAAGAGAAAAGAGACTAATGGAGAGCGCGGCCAATTACGACAGCCGGAAATCTGGGGAATCCTCTCCTCTACAGCGTTGGCTGCAAGCCTTGCGGATCGGTCGTGCAGCTCTACAAACTTGAATTATTTTCTATCTATTTACTATTTCCAAGAGTTATATGGTATTTGTTTACCATGGTAAGTGCTTTCCCAGCATTATTCAGTCATTTTATCACCATTTCGCCCTGCGAATCGGTCGTGCAGCTCTACAAACTTGAATTATTTTCTATTTATTTACTATTTCCAAGAGTTATATTTTATTTGTTTACCATGGTAAGTGCTTTCCCAGCATTATTCAGTCATTTTATCGCCATTTCGCCGATTTCTGAGTATACTTGGAGCCATTTTAGTTGACGTATTTCCTTCGAGTCTGAGGCGGCTTGGTTTTAGGCCAAGCTGGCCTCTGATGAAGTTTAGCTCTTTACCGGAGTAATTAGCAGTTATTTTGCAATACAACTCAACAAAAAGCAATATTTAGAATTCTATAAAGCACTAACATGAAACTGTGTATCGTTTGGCCCTAATATACGAACCATAACAGGCCTAACTGAACTCCTTGTCAAGGACTTCTACCACTTCAAACTCGAAGGAAAACAACTCAACTAAAATAGCTCAAAGTCAGGGCCGTAGGAAGCATCTTAAACTTGGAGGGGCATGACTCGTCAAGGGCACGTTTTTCATTAAGCTAGAGGGGTATTTCCTCAAAGAAAAAGGGCAAGTTCTCGTTTATTGCAAATCTTGGGGGGCACAGTAATAAAGGTTTCTTATTAGATTTTTAGAACTGAAAGTTTGCTAACAGTTTCTTAGAAGGTTCCTAAATCCTTTGGTGCAGCTGTTGAGGAATTTCTGATATAGTTCAAATGTCATAGTTTAGATTTGCTATTGCATTCCATTTAATCATTCCATCTTTCTATTCCATCATTCCATTCCATCGTTCCATTCCATCATTCCATTCAATCATTCTATTCCATCATTCAATTCCATCGTTCCATTCCATCGTTCCATTCCATTCCATCATTCCACATTCCATGTTTTAGAAATAGCCATAAAACGACTCAATAATGCTGGAAAATCACTCACCATACTAAAATATGCCATATAACTCTCGGAGAAAGTAAATAAATAGAAACTGATTCAAGTTTGTACAGCGACATGACTGTGCCACAGGGATTTTAGTTGATACTGGAGAGGAGACGATTCCCTAGATTTCCGACTTGTTACTAAGGCTGTCGGAATTGGCCGTGCTCTCCTCAATCCCTTTTTCTTAATTGCGAAATGGTCTATTAGGAATTTTTAACTATTCTATAGGGATTCGATCATAGAACGCAATGCATCCCCGTAAAAAGCTTCCTGTCGCCACCTTTAGCGTTATCGTGTATTGACGTTTCGCTCTCGCTTCATCAGAACTCTATGTATAATAGTTTATTATATCTTCAAAATTCTTTGTCCTATCTATACAGTTATGCGAAAGGAGCTTTATGATTTCTCCTGTCATAACTCAGTTGCTTTACCCGTAATATGGCTGTAGCTGGCCATCATTTCTCGTTCGTTTAGTCACACAGCTCTGAATCGAAATCAGCATAATGTTGAATAGAACCCCCGCAGACTACGTTCAGCTGATAATTTATTGATGAAGAAACCGCAGATTTCTATTGGACAGCGCGATTTGCTGCATAAATTTCCCTGACTTTTTTGTTTCATGCTCATCAGTACTGTTAGCTTGAATTTGACGACGAAGGAAAGTATTCCGAAGAAAGTTTTACACAAGATTTTGAGACGAGGAAACAGCCATGATTCGGCTGAAGGAGTTAGCAATATTCTTTGCGATATGTGAGTGATTGTTTGTGTTTTTATTTTAGTGAGAGTTACGTAAAATTTGCATACGTAGTCAAAGTTCTTATAAAGCTATAAGGCTCTAGCTATNTTCGATCATAGAACGCAATGCATCTCGGTAAAAAGCTTCCTGTCGCCACCTATAATGTTATCGTGTATTGACGTTTCGCTTTATCAGAACTCTATGTATTATATCTTCAAAATTCTTTATCGTATCTATACAGTTATGCGAAAGGAGCTTTATGATTTCTCCTGTTTATGATTTCTCACAATTCAGTTGCTTTACCCGTAATATGGCTGTAGCTGGCCATCATTTCTCGTTCGTTTAGTCACACAGCTCTGAATCGAAATCAGCATAATGTTGAATAGAACCCCCGCAGACTACGTTTAGCTGATAATTTATTGATGAAGAAACCGCAGATTTCTATTGGACAGCGCGATTTGCTGCATAAATTTCCCTGACTTTTTTGTTTCATGCTCATCAGTACTGTTAGCTTGAATTTGACGACGAAGGAAAGTATTCCGAAGAAAGTTTTACACAAGATTTTGAGACGAGGAAACAGCCATGATTCGGCTGAAGGAGTTAGCAATATTCTTTGCGATATGTGAGTGATTGTTTGTGTTTTTATTTTAGTGAGAGTTACGTAAAATTTGCATACGTAGTCAAAGTTCTTATAAAGCTATAAGGCTCTAGCTATGCATGGTTTATAAAGCTTTGCTTTACACAAAACTTTGAGCTGAGAAATTAGCAATAGTTCGCTTTAAGGAGATGGCAATAATCTTTGACTTGAGTGACTATATTTGTGGTTTTGGTTTGATCACTAATTATTTCTTGAATAGAAGAATTCACGCTTTACGCAATATATAGTTTATGCACGGTTTTTCTTTCAAAGAAAATCCCTTGTAAGAAACTAGTACTGGCATGGCCATCAATTTAAGAAACTGTAGTGCTGCATTTCATAAACATTAAGAAACTTTTTAAAGCTGAATCCAAAGTTTGCTACGACAAGAGTTCAATCAACTTCTATTCTTGATTAATATTCAATGATTTCTATGTTTTGAGTGTAGTTCTTCCCAAAATTTTGTGTTAATATGCCAAGAAACGCATCTGTAGCAATTTGAGAAACTACCTAATAAATCTAGCGCCCAAAACGTCGCAAGCTAATCAAGAAACTTTTAGTACTAAAGGGCAGAATTTTCCACGTGAATTCAAAGTCGTATAAATTTGCTCTACTCAAAATTTTAAAGATAAACAAGCAGCCATGGTTCGCTTGAAGAAGTTAGCAATAATATTTGCAAAATTTACGTGAAAATTTAAATGCGTAATCAAAATGTCCCGAACCGTCCACGATTATAGCTTTTACGCATATGTTCTAGTCATCTAGTTTTGTTACATGAACAATGTTAAGCCTGGGTTTAAAAACCTTTTTTTAAAATTAGCAACAATCTTTGCCTTGTGTAAGCGAAGATATGAATTTCACAACATTTACGTGAAATAGACAGGGTGTCCCCAAAAAGTTGTGTATCGTTTTAATGGCTCCTGCGGAGAAGTAGTGATTTCAGTTGTCTCGTTTTTTATATATTCATCTGAAAATTAAAACAGTTAGAAAATAGATACATTAATATATGCCAACCACAGCAGGAAAGGACACTTAGTAATCTGGTCCCCTTTATGGTTGGTCTTGTTTTTGAAACTGCTGTATAAGAAAGGCTTTAACTTAGAGTTTGGACCTTGTTTGAGTAAATCGGACGAGTAATTGCAGCGTTATGATGCAAGAAAAATCAAAATAAGAGGTTGCTTCAAAACCAGAGGGTTCAATTTTCACCATCGATACTAAAATCAAATAAAAAAATATTGTAATGTAAATTTCTAGCGTGTTTTTTCATGTTTCAAATCACTCGCAGGGTCCTCCTACAAGTTGAAGAAATGTTCGAAGGGTTGTATATAAACAACCACGTAACTTATCTGGCGTTTCTAGAGCTGGAAATGTGCAACACAATTACTACTGCAATGTCATATGGATCTATCAAGTAATCTCCTGTCGAAGTCAGAAAATTGTCAGTTGCCCATCATCTTTATTTTCACAAGCTTCTTTGTTAATCTATTGTAAGTCAGTGGCAGTGGCGGATTTAGGGGGGGGGGCAAGTGGGGGCAACTGCCCCCCCTTCACGAGGAAAACTCAGCTTGGCGCCCCCTTTTTGGCGAGAAGTGCGCCCCTCATCGTGACCCTAATGCAGTCTTTTATGAATGTTTCGAACAAATCAAGGCGTTATTTAGTAGAAAAACCAAAGAAGTTTCTTAACCAAGAGTCCAAAAATTTTCGCGCGCCTTCGGCGCGCTTTCTTTCTATTCTATTTTTGGCGCCCTCTCCGCATGTTGCCCCCCCTTCAACTTTGGGCTGGATCCGCCCCTGGTCAGTGGCCATAAATTAGCTCTTTTGGTTTGCTGTATTGTAAAAATGCTAACTTGAACTGTTGTTGACACTCAAACTCTCATTTTGAGATGATGTACGGAAGTGAGGCCTCTGGTTTTGCAGCAACCTCTGATTTCGACTTTCTTGTATCATAACGCTGCTATTACTAGTCTGATTTACTATAACAAGGTCTCAAACTCTTAATTGAAGCCTTTTCTATCACTCAGTATCAAAAACGAGGCAACTAAAATCACAGCTCCTACACAGCAGTCATACAAACGGGGCACAAGTTTTTTGGGACATCCTGTACATATGCAATCACAATTATTTGAAATGTTGACGCTTTACGCAAACGCGAGGTAGCTTATTTTCAAGCGCAAATGATTTAGCTTTTAGAAACTATACATAGCTTCTGCATCTTTGCTTTCAACCTTAATACTGTTCCGATTCTACATAATGTTTGTAGTGAATTTACGATACTGATTTACGCATCAATGAGTGCGAGAAACGAAGCTTACTGGCCAAACAATTTGCTTCAATTCAATTAAAGGCTCTTATCCAACCATGGTCCTTTGCGTGCCCTGTTTTATGAAAATGAAGATTTTTGTGGTCTACGAAAATGGTTGCCACAAAAGAAATATACGCGCAAAGGCTGCTGGTTGAATAAGAGCCTTTGAGTGTGTGACAGCACAAACATAACTAAATTGGAACACATTAACGTGCTATTTGTACGTGATCGCAAGGAAATTTCGGACATAATTTACATGGACAAAACGATAGATCTGTTTAAAATTTTGGCCATTTTGTAGTATGCTTCAAATCCAGGTAGCTAATAAAACTCAGAATTTAATTTGATCTTTTATGCAACACATAACACAATTCAAGATTAATTAAATTCTCGATTTTTGACGATTTTTCAAGGGCGAAAACTTAACTTTGACTCACCCGGTAGAAAAATTTGAAAACGGTGAAAGATTCGTCACTGAATATACTGCATACAAAATTCTCGAACTGTATAAACATATGAATAATGAAAGGATAAATAAATAATAAATCATGCGAGCAGAATTTGCAGGTAGATTCACCATACAAGCAACATTTTTATTCAAGCGGAGATGCTATATAACCTCCTTATCACAGTGGCGTCATAAAATTCAATGGATCTTGATGAAGTTTAAAATATTTCATGCTGATATGAAATTTCAGCTAAAGATTTTTGAGATTGTTTTGCAGTAAATTTTTCGTTATCTCACAAAGGGGCAACCTTAGCAGTATTTGACTTTGCTTGAAAGTTTGATGACGTTATTTAAATGTCCCAATGCTCGTAAAATTCTAGCATAGATAGTTTCTGACTGACTAATTTCAAAAACTTCGCTATGACTTCATAACTTGCTATACATTTTCTTTAAGATTTTGTTTTCTACCGCTGTCAGAGGTTTCATAGGGTCTGCAGAAGCAAACTAGGGAAGCTTTGGGTAAAATGGGTAAGGAAACAGATGCGAATACTGTAATTAACAAAAGTTTTGATACACAGACTTTTCTAGTTTCAACTGTTTGAACTACCATCCTTGGAGTTGGGACTGTTGATTGAACTGTCCAGGATCTACTTTTTTCTAATCAATGCCACCTACTTTACCCCCAGCCTACCAATTTTACCACTGCAGACCCTATTGTAAGAGTGTCTAACGAAAAATCCCAAGAGGGTCAACTCTCCAATGTCCGTGACAGGTATGTGGGGGAGAATTTTTTTGGTATAGAATTTGAGATTTCAGTGGGGTCTGCAGGGGTAAAATGGGTAGGCTGGGGGGTGAAATCGGTAATGTTGTTTGCCGAAAAACGAGAGATTATGAACTGTTCAAGCAACATTCAACACGTCAAGGAGGGTAGTTCCAACAGATGTAGCTAGGGAAAATCTGCATATGAAGATTTTTAGAAAATTTGTTCACATTTTTGCCGTACTCATTTTACCCCAATAGACCCTATTTGTTGGATGTTACTATTATCTGCAGTGTTCTTTGGAAGAGGGTAGAACCATCGTGGTATTTTTTGAGGTCAGGGGATTTCTCAGTATTTTTTAGGGTGAACTAATTTCCCACTGTATTTTAATGTTAATTTCCATAAAAGAAAAGGCAGATCAATCAAATTTTTGATAGTAGAACCATCGTGGTAATTTTTGGGGTCAGGGGATTTCACAGTATTTTTTAGGGTGAA